>JAQIUQ010007628.1:417500-612044 GCA_030378365.1 Hybognathus amarus
TAGTTGGTGGTATGACTACCCGTTTCTGACGTAATTCACTGTGCAACAATCAACCTGATCTATTCAGGTAGATGTTTGGCCTTTGGTGTAAACGTAAACACACACACATTTGTCTGTCTCTCCAGGCCCGTTCTGCAAATACCAAAGCAATTAGAAAGAAGGAAAGGAGGGGAAACCAAACACTTGCATCAGAGAGCAGAATATCATTTGTCAGGTGTCTTCAGCGTTGCCACGACAACAGAAGCAAGAGAATTATTCCACACATCTTGACGGATGACGTCACTCAACCTTCTGCTTGGGCCTTATCTGTCGGCCTCAGTGAGAAAAGAAAAACAAACTGCCTCCATCCGTCACTCACAGCGCAAAACACCTTCATACGGCTCACGCGCTCCACGGGGCGAGTTGAGACACCTCGCACGCCCTTCACACGCTCGGCCCAAGGAGCAGAAGCAGCTGTGTGATTCCTCCGTGTGCCATAATTCTTGCTTTGTCGGCTTCATGAAAGCTCTCATTCAACCCGGCAGCTGCGCTGGACGTGGCTCTCATTAGAATCGGCCTGCTCTCTCCACAGAGCTTTTAACAAGCGTCTTGTCTTTCTCAGGCCTGAATGGATTGCTGATTGGTGTCATTGCACCGTGAGCTGAACCCAACTGAAGTCCAGCCCTTCTGATGAACCATTGATCAAACGAGAGGATGTGAGGAAGAGGGGATGAGAAAGAGGAAGGGCGTCCACCAGGAGGAGGGAGGGCTTATACATCAGAGATCAGGTCTGGATTCCAGCTTTCGCTCAATCGACCCTATTTTAGACTTAAAGCCAATAACAGGAAGTAAAGACTGAGCGCCGCAAAAACACTTTCTTAATCAGTATTTGTATCTGCTCATGCTTAAAACTAGGGGAATTAAAAGATACTTAAACCTTCTAAAAGCACATTAATATGTGACATTTAGAGAATGTGTTTTGTATTGCTTGCAGTTCTTATTCATTTGTGGATGTTTTATATTGTTTTTAGCATTAAAAAAAAGATTTACTAAAGTTTGTGTTTTAAATACTTTGCAGCGGGGTATTAAAAACACAATCAAGATTATTGGAAAACAAACAAGTCTTTTAAATAATTTTAAAAAGTTTTGCTTCGCAAGCAATTTCGTTCTTGTTTTAATAATGATTTAAGGGCATTTTTTACTGGTAAATAAAATACTTAAGATGATGATAAATTGATTGAGTGCACAAAGGCATTAATTATAGTTTTGTCTGCCTATAACTAAAACTCCTCTTGTTTTTCTTATGATTCACTCGTTACTTGAGTAATAACTTAAAACACTTGAAGCAATAACATTTTTGGAAAAAATTTGAAATTGCTTAAAATTAGTTACAATTATTGGTATCAACAACTGAAATGGTCTCTTGACAAGTGAGTAAAGATGTAGGTTACCACAACTTTGTTTATCATATTCAAATGACCTATTTTGCATTGTCATGATGATGTTTAATTCGTTTGAAGAGCCAAATAGGCATAAATATTATTTGAGTTTGAATGATCATATTACACATCTAAATGCATTTTTCCAATTTTAAATGGCACCAAGGCTTTTCGCTTTGGCATTGACCCTCACATAATGAGTGAAGGTCATCACTTTCATAATGGGTGTTTATCACACTCTCCCAAATTCAATGACAAACTATTGAGAGCAACTGACTGGATCAATGTCTGTCTCACCATTTCAAATGCATTCTTGTCTTGTGGCTCAGCTTACAACGATTCCCTATGATTGATCTGCTCCAAAAGAACATTTCCCACAGACGGGCGAATCCAAAATAGCAACTAAACACCACAGAGATGATTTGGGGGTGAAACAGCAGCAGAAAGTGTTTTGAAAAATTGAGCCGTTCTTGATGACATCTGTAAAAGGGGAAATCCAAATTGCTGGACGTGAATGAGGAGGGAGATTTTTGGTCATTCTTTTGCCTCATTCCTCCCTTCACTTCACTGCAGTGTGCAATCCTTTGGTGGTGAAATCATCAGCACTCCATTTTCAGGAGACTAATCTGCGTGCCAGAATATAAATTGGGCTGCAGAGAAGGAGTGAGACGAATCGAACGAGGGGGGAGGGCGAGTGTCATTTCCTCTGACTAACAGCCCTCGCCGTCTATTCTTTATCCCTCCACTTCTGCTTGTAATTGCACAGAAGCAGTCGCATTCATCTGACTGGACATTTTACCAACAGTTCCACTGCAGTTCTCTCACATCTGTTGTGTGTCTTTCAGGTGCAGCATTACTGGTGTTTCTAAGCATCCTCCTCCAGTTCCCTGCGTGGCAACCCCCACGCCTCCACTTTGTTCACCTCGCAGGGCTGTTTGTGAGAAGGAGACCTGTGCCAGGCTTCATCAGGGAAAACAGAAAGACAAACAACAGGGCTCGCAATGACTCGAGGTCACGCAGCATTCACCGATATCAATTCTGCGGTGCGTGCAGATGAAACGGCCACATTTATCAGTCCCGTTGAAACACGGACGGCTGTCAGCTGAATTTTAGAAGCAGGGCTTGTGCTTTCTAGCATTCAGGGACAAATTATAACAGCCCTACAGCAGTGTGACAGGGAAATAATTATACGTTTTAATTAGGGAGAAGTATTCTGGTGGCTTATTTCCAGAGTGATTTCCAGGCATGGTTCTAAAATAACAGATTTATTGAGGAGTCGTTTTAAAGTCAGGTGAAATGTGCCGCTGACTTGTTTGTTTTTTTTTAATCGGGAAATGGGTGGATTGTAAAAAGTAGGCAATAGAGATTATATGGCAGAATTTGCCGGATGTTTGGAGAGGGTTAACATAAAAACAAAAGGGTTTAATGACCACCTGAAAGGGAAAGACTTTTTAAGACCTGTTTAGATGAAAGACATCTTGTGCATCATTCATGTGCACTGATGAGTGCATAATAAGACCAGGAATGGGAATTAAGAAAGTAAAAAAGGATACATTCCGATTTCATGCTGACTTTAATGGGATCTTAAATGGTCATCAAACCTTGTGATTCAATGTTTAGGTCTCATTTCGCAAGGCTGTGTCCTCCGGACGTTGCATTTGTCCACCGCATACGTCTCGTTTCATTGGTTCTCGGTTACGTTTACGAAATGAGTCATCCTTGATGACGTATGTGGCCGACACATACAACATCAAATCAACCGATTAACGTATTTTAAACAAAATTAACTTCTTTCAAATGGCATACTTAGCTATTTATGCATATTAACCTATTAATCCTAAAACCGTATTCTGGACAAATGTGGGCAAAATAGTTTTGATTTATCTTTAAAAAATACTTCCCTTGATCTGAGCGGTACAAGACTTGGCTACTTTTCCTAAGTTTGCACAGAATTATTTTTTACTCAATTCTACAATGTTAAGTGGGTGAAAAAAAACCTCCTTAATCTTGTATTTGGGTCAAAAATGGGCACTCATAGAAATTAATGGTAAAAACGCTAATTTAGAGCATTTTAAAATACACCAAAATAAGACACCAGGTGACAGCAAAGTCACTTCATCTTTAGGTTTTAGCTGTAAGAACGTATTGGAATGATATTTTAATGTAGTTTAAAATTTTTTAAAAATAAAACATAAAAATCAGCATAATTTACATAAAAATAAATTTGAATAAATTCAAAAATACCCAAAATAAAAATAAAAAACACCACAAATGGATATACAAAACTTTATCGAAAACAGTGATATAAGATTTATAATAAATAAAAATTAGGATCACACCTGAGTCCTCTGTGCGCATATTTGTCCACAATTACAGGATTAAGGGCTATGAAGTGAATATGGTTTGAGGGCTACAAAAACATATCATGTTACATTACCCGAATGTTGCATTTTGAGATATTAAAAAATAGCATTGAATAGGAAAATTTGCATTTTTAAAGGATTATTTAGGTTAGTCCTTCTGAAACCCAGTAATAAATCCCCCAAATGTCTCTGATTAGTGAACACACTCCACGCAAAACCTCAGCAAAAGCACATGTTAAATCATTAAAGAACCATGTGACATCTCCCCGGACAGAGATCTTTCATGGTGTGATGAAAATGTTGATATACTGCCGACGTATTAGCCAATGATCACATTAGCATAATTTCAAACAGAAGTGGAAAAGTGATATGAGCTCAAGCTGTTATCAAGCAGCACGCTATTTTCAAGTCTGTCATTTCTTAAATGCACAATTGTACGTCTTATTCAAACTAAGTGAGAAATATTCTCCCCGCACTAATGAGGGTGCCTTACACACTTTGACGCCAAATCATAATCAGCTGGTCGTGGGGTCCAAGCACTCTGTCAAGTCGCATTTCACTATACGGATATTTGTTGGAAATGAAAGCCAACAGAACAGAAAATGAAAAGGGAGGTTATTGGATACCTCATTTATTTCAGCGTAGTTCCTCCAAAGATCTTGTATGCCTTTTGGCTTTGAAAATTACTGAACGCTTTTCCCTTTCTCTACACGTTATTGAAAGTCACACCCAATTTCTGTGATATAATATGCCTTGGAATAAAATCATGGTAAGAGGAAATTCAAAGCAATAAAAACTCTGTACAATCTATCCCAAGAGATGTACCCAGCATCCCACCCCAACACCTGTGTATTTGATTAGTGTCGGCGCCGAGTCCCAGAGCGGCTTCCTGTTTGAACTGTGAAGGTGTGGCGTCTTCCTCCCATGGCATCCAATTTAAACACTGAAAACAAGGAAGCCAGATCCTTTGAGAACTCAAGTACAATCCAATCCTTGTCTACGCTCTTAGCCTGCTGAGCAAGAATGGATTTGGAGGGCCTTTCTTAAGAATAAGGTGAGATTTAATGTCCAAATGTGCCAAATAAAGTCTCAATTGCGATCTAAAGGTTACACCGGCTCGATGCGTACTCCATTTTTTGCTGCTAATTGCGTATGTGTTGTGGTGTTTCTCATCTCTATTCTCTCTCTTTCTCTCCCTATCTTTAGGTTTGTATTAATGGCGGGAGGTTGGATCTCACTCTCCTGTCGCTGTGATTGTGTTCCCAGGTCTAAAATGTCTTCATCATCCCTGATGGGTGTCCCTCTGGGAGGCAGGGACAGATGGTGGACAATGAGATGGGTTGGCTGTTTCTGCACGATCTCACCCTCCTCTTACACTCTCCCTCAGATAGACTTTTTCAGTTTTCCACAAACTCCAGATGCTGCCATCTTTCGCATCATTTCCTATTTCGCAGGTTTATCTTTCTACAAACTACTAACATAGACCATTTCCACTGTGCTGCAATGTATTGCTACAATGTGAAATCTTCCAGGATAATACCAGTGATATACTGTAAGTAGCATTCTAGCATGGTGCTAATCAATTCTTAAAGGTGAACTGTCATTTCTACACAAATCACACACTCCCGCCGTTCTGCAAAACCCGAGCAAGTGCTGTTGTGAGAATAATAATGCTACAGTCTTTATTTTTAACCAAGATTTTTTCGACTATATATATATATATATATATATATATATATATATATATATAAAGTCGAAAAAAATCTTCATTAAAAATATATAAGGGCTGTCAAATGATTAATCGCGATTAATTGCATCCAAACTTTGTTTAAATAATATATGTGGGTGCACTGTGTATAATTATTTTATATATATAAATACACACACACCCTTGTGTATATATATATATATATAAATATTTTAATGTATATACTGTTTATAGATGTATGTATAATTGATATTATATATAAATATTTTATATATAAATAATATTTTTTCTTAAATATACATGCATGTGTGTTTGTGTATATATATATATATATATATATATATACACAGTGCACCCACATATATTATTAAAGCACAAACTTTTATTTTGGATGCGATTAATTGCGATTAATCATTTGGCAGCCCTACTATATATATATATATATATATATATATATATATATATATATATATATATATTTTTTTTTTTTTTTTTTTTTTTGCAGCACGCTATTTTCAAATCTGTCATATCTTAAATGTACAGTTGTACGTCTTATTCAAACTAAGTGAGTACAATTTATGTTATGAATATTCATTTTGGTCCAAAAATAATAAAAACTATGACTTTATTTAGCATTGTACACAGCTTCGCTCAAGCCGCCACCAGATAACACGTCATCAGCGTCACTGAACGTGGATTGACAACAGACCCGGAAGACAATACAATGCTGAATAAAGTCGTAGTTTTTGTTATTATTGGACCCAAATGTATTTTTGATGCTTCAAAACATTGTAACTAACCCACTGATGTCACATGGGCTACTTTGAAGATGTCTTTATTTCCTTTCTAGAAAAGGAAAGTATGCCGTACATACATTTTCAATGGAGGGACAGAAAGATCTCAGGACGAAATATCTTAAACTGTGTTCTGAAGATGAACGGAGGTCTTACGGGCTTGGAACGACATGAGGGTGAGTCATTAATGACATAATTTTCATTTTTGAGTGAACTATCCTTTTAATATAGGTTTGGCTCACATAGGGATAAAAAAGTACCTTGTGTAAAATGAAAAACTCTGCTGTAACTTTAATGCTGTGGGCCTAATTTATTTTTTAGAGCCATCTTTAATCATATTTACCAAGGGGGCAAATAATTCTGACCAGCACTGTATATCTTATTAGATTTTATATTGTCATATTTTCGGAAACAGCATAAATATCGATCATCTAAATGTGCATTTTTCATCTCGTCTTTGTTATTGTTATCTTTTTTTTACTTTGTCAATCAACTCTTTTTTAACAAAATTAACTGGAATCATCCTTCGAATGGCTTAGTTTTAGTTATTCTTTGCCAATTAAGCTGGAATCTGTGAAAGTTTTAATTTAAATTCCCACAAAAAAATATAATAGCAAGATTAAATGGAGCATTTTTCATTCCCAATGAATGACATCACGTTTTGACCCCTTATCTGTGCACTACTGCTTTGCTCTCTCATTCATCATTCTATTCCTCCTTCTCTCTCCCAAGAGAGGATCCTGGGTAGAGAGAGAGAATAAGCTTCCTCTGAGAGATGGGCAATGCCATTATGAGCACAGTCAGCACATTTCATAAAACGATGTGCTTGCAACCCAGATAATCATATGAATAATCATAAAAAAGAAATGTAACGGTAGCATTCACACATTTATTTATAAAGAGGTGTGGCTATTGACAAATATTTCCCAAACAAAGCATGCACAGATAAAGAAACGGCTGTTTATCAGAACAATGTTTTAAACTTAAAAAAACACAGCTAATGACAAATTGTTCTTAAGTCTTCGTTATATCTCAGACACACAGGCAAACTGCTACTTGCATCATCACCCATCGCCCAAGGTGAATGGCAGAGATGGTGTAGAATAACACTGCATTGTTCTACTATCAATGCAACCCCCACCCCAAAACAGAACGCAGTATGTGGCTGGCAGGTGCCCCAAGAGAGTTAAATGAGCTTTTGCTGATGGTGCAATACACAATCGGCTGGTACTGCACACAGTCATAACACACAGCACTACAGGGGCACCTCTTCACCACAAAATCCCTGTTACATAATCACACACACATTTAGGCACAGGTACCAGCAGGAGGTGACACGATTTCAAATAAGCAGAATTAAGCTTGTTTTTATTTTAGAGTGCATTTTGTGCTGTTACATTCCCAGAACATGCACACATTTGCAGAGGTTGGCGTGTAACCGAAGAGCATGCGACTCTCAGCAACTCTAGGCCTATTGTTTTGGTGTAACTTGACTGAAGCACAGCCTACGGTGTTTGGGCTGACATAGTTTGAGGCTCGGGATATATTTATAGACATCCTTTTTGCGTGTGTGTAGCTATTAATATATTCATTACATAAGCCTCTAACCATTGAGGAGTAAATTAACTTAGTTTGGTGGAAGATAATAAGTCGCATAATGTGAGACTAGCCATTAGGGTTTCAGCACCTTATATATGCGAAGGACTCATCATTCCAGCTAATACATGAGTTGTGTTACACATTATTTGTGTTTTTGCTCATGAATGGGGCAGTATTGCCTATAGTGTGGGCCTCCAGTTTGAAGGCTGACATCAATTTGTGTATAGACTTTATGAATGAAAATGTTTTAGTAAATCTCGCACTGCAGAGATATGCTTTTTAGATTTGCTGTTTCTGAAAAGCGTGGGTGGCAAAGAGTAGTGCTAAAGATTCAAACTTTCAGGCTGCCACTTTATATTGGTTGGTTATGGATGGTTGAATAAATGCAAATATTACATTAACACCACCACAGCTGTTGCATTTTGAAACCTGAATATTCAAATAGATCTGATTCACTAAGTGTACATCAATGGTAAAGCTAAAAAACTTTAGTCTCAAATTTGTTTGGAAAAATATTAGCTGATATTGTTTTTTTGTTTGGTTTTTATGACCAATACGGATATTTTTGTAAAACAAATTATCAAGCGAACAATGTAAAAACGATTTTTATTTTATTTCTTTAAACAAAAAAGAAAATAACTCGTTTTTTAATTTATTTATTTAGTAGAATATGCATAATGACCATAATAATAACATTTATTATGTAGGTTCTCTGACTGAGTCAACCGATAATTAATTAACATTATGTTTTTTTAAACAGATTCATTCTTAAGTATAATACATTATAATAATTATTATTGTTGTTGGATTAAAGTATGAATGGCTGTTATGTAAAATGTTGCTTGATTAATTATCGAGTTTGACCCCATCACTGAATTATGTAGAAAATTGTGAATATATGCTAAAAATATCGGTAAAACAGCCTATGGTTTATCTAAAAGATACACGGTTTATATATTAGAAATAGATTGCAGAACTAGTAGTTTAAATATAATGTTAAGCGATTCACACTGAATTAATAGTTTTAATGTTACGGTTTCATATAATAAACCTTGACCAGAATTTTGAGGAATATCGGTACACTGCTGTCTTGCAATCACTAATAAGAATATGATAACACATCTGCCTTTCACTTTGATGGACACAAAACGTCACTGTCCTACCTTTTCGAATAAAGTCCTCGACATCTTGATCAAATCCAAGCCGATGGCATTTGCTCCACAGCCCCATGTTGGTGGAGTTATACTGCCTGCTGCACTCATCGGCGGCGCTCATGGCGAACAGCTGCCGTCTGTTCCGCGCCAGCAGCAGCTTCTCCTCCCAGTGGTCCAGGCGCGAGCGGCTCGCCCGCAGAGGGAGGCTGTTGTTGGGGATGTAGATAAAGCCCGGGTCCTTCCGGCGGCTGGAGAAACTTCGGCACCTCTCTCGGTACCTCCGGGCGTCTGTCTCGTACCAGTGATCGGAGCAGATAGCCACTGCCAGCATCCCGAGCGCGCAAAGGGACAGAGACAGACCGGCGTAGAGCAGCAACTTCCCAGCAGCCATGCTCGCGTTCGCTCAGAGCCGCGTCAGCACCACAACAGCTTGGAGAGCTCCTCGACGTGCACCCGCATCCCGCCGGGCACGCGGACTCAAGAGAACTGATATCAGTCGGTGCAGTGGAATCTGTTTCTAGTGAAGACCTCGAGCTGAAGCCCGACAGAAAATATAAGCCTTATTTAAGGTCCATCCGTAGCCCTTCCCATCCAATAACAGTGATGAAACCAGACAAGACGATCCAGTCAGGTCCTCGTTCACACAAAAAACCAAGCCTTAAAAAAAGAGGAAAAGCAGAGGTTTTTTAACCATTGTTATAGCTGCATTAAAGGCAAAATGCCATTAAAGCGCCTCCCTAAGCAAAGGTGTGTGTGAATATTCAAGTAGGCTAGGCAGGCTACGTTTCAATCGTGTTTTTAAAAAGTTAGATTATAAGTTTGTTAGAGCGTGGAATTTTGTTTGTTGGCCAAACATGCGCTAGATAAATCGCGGTAACCATAGCAACAGTTACGCGCTTTCTGTAGCAAACATCTGAAAATGAAGATACTTCCAGGATATCAGGCTGATTGTCGTCATTATACATTTACATCACAAATAGCCTACAGCCTAACAACGTATGGGCCTAATTGTTTTCGTAAGTCTTTTGCATAGCTAATTGTCGATGCGTTAACTGTGCTGGTGGTCAAATGATAAAACGCTTTGCTAGAGACCTCGCTCTAAAAATGCCTTCAACCAATGATGACCAAGTGCTTTTGAATCATTCAAAAAGAACCGAGTCATTCGTTCGGGAATCGAATTGGAATGTTCACGGCATGCTCTATGTTTTCAATTCACAAAAAGAACCAGCACATAAAGAGTCATTCGTTTGTACTACGTTTTTGGTATGCTTAATGTTTTAATTGACTAAAAAGTACTAGCTCTTAAGAATGATTCTCGGACTGTACTGGTCGAAAAATCGGTAGGCTAAATTCAGCGAATATTTGCTAGTACGGGAAACTAGTTGCGTGTTAAGAGTAGCTTATTTTAGTTCCGTTCGCATATAGCCCAATTAACGACGTAATTATTTAAATTTTAATGACGGTATTTGTTGATGGACCGTTAAAAAGAACAGAAATGGATTTCGGGTCTCAACCCATCCCATTCCATCCCATTTAGGTTGGCGCTGACAGACTAACGTTATAGATTTTTTGCTTTCCGGTTTATGTTACATATCTATTTCATTGAAATGCACAGTCGCGCGGCAGTCAGGGTTATTTTCTCATACATTCTCTCTGGAATATAGCTATGGATACATTAAAAAAAATAAACATTTACGACATTGCTGGCTGCTAAAGAGAAATATGTTATCTAAGATGACTCGACATTATTCAATTAATTAAGCATTATTTAAATCGAATTTATATTGTGATCACAATAGCAGATAATTCATGCAAAGGAATGTTTAAGAATAGCCTACATCTATTCTCTTAGTATCCATTGCACGGGCCCCGTTTATAAGACTGATCAAGTAAATTAAATTGCACACTCACCCCAATTAAAACTGACAAAACGGGTTCACTCCACTCCAATAATGCATCGCCAGACCATTTTGCGTTAGCAGTGACTGTATAATACACTATATGCTGATATTCACTGCCAAATAATCCTATTCAACAGCGACACGCGTTTTATAAATGCTCTGCGCCAGGAAATATCAAACCGTTCAACGACGCCGCATCTCAAAAGCTTCGCGTTTAAACGAGTCTATCGATATCAGAACATTTGGCGGATTGTGCATCCTCCTCCTCGGACAATATGGTACCAACATCCTCCGTGCATGTTGCCTCTGTATGGGAAAAACAGCGGTGATGTCATGCTGTCAATATGAGATGTTCATTGTTTATTAAAGCGGCTTCTTAAAGGAGTCGCTATAGCCTAATGCTCTCGGTTCCGTGTCGGAACTGTAACTGAAGTTGCTTTGCTGGCATTCTCTCTTAGATTTACACTTACTGAAGTAAACTAGTGTCTTTCATGAATAAATAATCGAAAGGCTGCAGAATCTTTCATTTTGTCATTCTGCATCACCAGAGCTATAAAATGATACTACACCAGACCAAAAGCCTTTCATAAAGGTTTGTTATTTGAAACCACTATGCACTGTCCAGAACCAACAGCAGTCAGGTATATTGCTGAATAATGAATGAGAGTGGTGGCATCTGTGTGAGCGCAGTCTGAGAGGCCCTTGTACACACATTTTCTGTTTTATTGGGTTGCCCACACTGCCACACAGTTTCAGATAATCTTGGGACTCTTGTGTTACAGATTGATGAGGCCAGACGTTAGTAAAGATGCAGTTTTAATGGAAAACAAACAGTAATAGGCCTAAATGTTTTAGACACTGTTCACCTTTGATATGCAATTTATTGGATAGTATGTTTTCTGGTAACACAGTAGGTTCAATTTGTTCTCCCTTATATTCATTAACATGAACTAGCAATGAAAAAAGTTCTAAAGCATTTCTTAATTTTAGTTAATGCTAATTTCAACATTTACTAATATGTGCATAAGACTGACATGGCACCTTCATAACCATATATATTTGAATATGAAGTGGGCATGTTTATGACAACTGTCATTAAGTGTCTTCGCTCAATAATGACATTTTGAATGCAAATATGACATTGTTATGACACCTTGGCATAAACCAATATGTCATAACCTGTCAGTGTCTGTCATGACAACTTGACATAAAATAAACTGTCGTGGTTGGCTTTGACATTGGCTGTCATGAGGACATTATAACTGTCATGAATATTTTTCTTGACCTCAACTACAATGGTACTAATTGAATTTGTCATTAAAAAGTTATAATGGCTTCATGACAGCCAATGTCAAAACCAACCACCTGACAGTTTAATGTAATGTTAACCAAGCTCATTGTTTTGGTTCTGGGGGAACTGTAAAATGTGGCTTCTGTTTGTTTGCAGGCAGGGCTCAGCTCTATGTGGAGTTTTAAAAGTTACATACGTTGGACAGGTATAGTTGGACATCATATCATGTTATGGTCCTATATACATATAAAATACATTTAGACTACTTAATTATCAGTGATTGATATCAGGATGTGCGGACTTTAGACCAGCATTACAAAACAATTTTTTTTAGATGAAATCACCTTATTTAGGACCTTATTAGGTTTTCTTACTAAAACTACATGCAATAAAGTGAACAAAAGAGAATATTATTTGCATTACAATATGACAAACACATATATGTATTTGAAACAAACACTTTGAGATGTTTTGCATTTAAAAGTCAGAAGTTGAGTGAACAACTTCAATATAAATATTTGTCCTAATCTAGAAGTGAAAATAATTGAAGGAAACTACTTAAGATCTTTATGCCATGATAAGGATAGATAAAGATAAAGGATCTTTATGCCATGTTCTGGGCGATAGCTATTTGTCAAATATTGAATATGACATCATTTGCTAAATGGGTGTGAAACTGCATAATATTGACTTGCATTGGATTGACTATTTTGTATTCAAAGATGTCTTTTCTTTATTGAATTCTGTTCAGACTCTGTTTTCTCTGGAGCAGTATGAATGACAGCTTGACAGCTAAATTTTAATTACATTTTAGGGAGGCAAAGTTTGTTTGGAACTTATTTGCAGCTAACACTGAAAACTGAACAATGTAATCTAAAAAATGCAGCCGATACACAAGGTTATTTGTGTTATTTGAGGATGTGTTATCTTGTTCCTTTTTTTGTCCCAGAATTGTGTTAATAGATACATCCATTGGAAGGAAAAGAAAACGTGATTGTCATGCTAATCCAGAGAGCTGTCAATCAATTAATTTATTTATTTATGTATGGATCTCTGCTTTAGTGCTTCTTTGTTTTTTAATGTCTTTAATATATCGCCATCTAGTGAACAGAAGATATCACAGCAACCCTAGTGTGCGTCACACAAACATTGACTGGTTAAATAATAATGGTTTTAACTTATTTTAGATCTATTTGAAATAAAAAATATATATATATTTGTATTTAATTGTCCAATTACTTCGTGCTCAATACTGCGCATTATTGTTAACAACTTGTTAACGCATTTAATGAAACATTTAAGTTAACTTTGTGTTAAATTCAAAAATAATTATGATTGAATATTATATTAATATGAATCATTGAACGATTATCACATAATCATAACATATGTGAACATAACCACAAACTCTGTTAAATATGTAAAGCCGTTACATAGACAGAACTTTTATCCGTTAAATATTCGCATACGGAATGATTACGGTCGAGTTACGACTTCCTGTGACGATGTACGAGACATTTTCCACAGTAAAGAGAATGCCAAAACAAACAAACCGCTGAAAAAATATATTTGATTGTATTTAACGAAATATTTGGTTGTGTTAAGATTAAGTCATGAACACAGACTGTAATGAATCAGTGACTCACGAAATCTCATTTATTTTGTAATGAAAGATCATCAACGGCCAGGTCCTTTAAGCGGTAGTTTTTATAAATAAAGAACTAAATCTGTAGTACCAATAAGTCTTATTATTACAGAAAGATCTTCTCATTAACTTTTATAATATTAAACCCAGGGAAATTAGAATTGAGTAAAATAAATTATCACTTAACATATTGACGGACATGTCCCATATAACTGTTTTTTCGGGACTAAGACGGTACAATAACAGGAAGTGCTTGACCTGCTGCGCGCATGCTCGTCTTCATGTTCCCCAATGTGTGTATGAGCGTATGAAGGTTGAACTGTCTACTACCATAAAAGAGTATTTAAACTAGTTTATTCAATTGTCTGTATCTAATGTCCACATGACGTTAAAATAAAGTCTATATTTTTGGACTTCACCTGCTTCGTTCGGGATTATAATAAAGGGTAAGCAAACAATATTTGAATCAATTATCTGCCAGGTGTCTAGCGCTACTAAACAACTGCAGCCTCTTTAATAAAATGCACTCATTTATTTAAAGATATGGAATATATCTATCTATCTATCTATCTATCTATCTATTCTATCTATCTATCTATCTATCTATCTATCTATCTATCTATCTATCTAGCTATCTAGCTATCATCTATCTACTCCATTAATGTGTGCACGAGTCATTTAACTAATGCATTTATCTGTGTGTTTCTGTTAGGTGAAGATGGCTGGTCTTTCTAGCTATGCCCTGCGCATGGCCCGTCTGAGTGCCACGAATATTTGGAGATGTGTTCCCGTCACACAGATTCCAAGTCTATGAAAGTGGTTGGGTTTTTAAAGAACCCCTCCTTCCCAAGAGAAAAGAAGTGTATGACTGGTACCCCCGCACAAGATTTACTATTCAATGACCCAGAAGCTCAGATATTTGGGACTTTTCAGGTAGGCTCTGGTATAATATTATAGTGCACATATGAACAACATTTTATCTTCAAATACTTCTGTTTTTGTTGATGAGATTTTTCTGGTATTGTTTTCAGGGATGAGCACAGGATTTCGAGGAGGAAATGAGACGCTTGAGGGAACTGCGGGGGAAAGGAAAACCTAAGAAGGGAGAAGGGAAGAGAGCCACAAAGAAGAAGTAGACCAACACATTTATTTAGACCACAAAGCTATTTATTGAACGGACACTTAAGAATCTGATGAAGAAACTGAGCTAAATACACGGACAATGGGACTTTGTTTATAACGGTGGCAACATTATTTTAGCAGAGATACGTGGTGGGGAAAAAAATCTGAAACATGACACCTGTAATGGAAATTAAATATTTTTTTTTGGACATTCTGCACCTTCATTTAGCCTTTTTGTAATGGAACATCCTCAGATTACCTAACCAATACATTTAGGTTCGTCTTTCTAAGACTACACTGAAAGAAAAGAATTAGAAAATTCTGAAAGGGATAATAAAATATTCAGCGCACAAGCATAACAAATCAATACACTATATATTGTAATTGACCCATTATAAAAATTTTGCAAGAGCATGTTAGACATGTCGTATTTATGTAGCAACATCGTTGATTGTGGATGACATGCCATTTTGTGAACCCGTCTATATTCGGACATAATATTCCAAACTATATTATCATGATAAAGATGATGAAATTGCATCTTGAAAAAAAAAAATCCTTCTCCAAGAATCACAGGCACAGAGGATCTATCTATCCTAACCTCTGAGGATGATTCCGTAATCACTAAAATATTCTTGTGTAGCAGATTAAGTTCCTATTTTGTGGTTTATTCTGTCAGACGTATTAAGTTTAATTTATTTAAAGGCTTTATAGAGCTTCAAGGACACTTTACATTAGCATACACAATATACAGTTGTAGGTGTAAACAAAAAGATGACGATACTACATAAACAAAACTAATCCTACTCAAATACTACGATGTATCACAAATAACAATGAGAAAATGTTTTTGGCTAGATAAATTGTCTCTTTTTTTTTTTTTTACAAATTACCCATGCTTAACTCAGAAAAAATTCTAATTTTTGAAAACTGACCAGTTATTTTTTTTATTTTATATGTCTAAAAGTTTAAATGTATTCATCACAGCTTTGTTTTGTATCATTTGACACATCAGACTTTTATAAACCATGATATGCGAGAATATGGAGCGTCACGCCAAGGAGAAAACCTCAGTTTATAAATATAAAAATATGCGAAATTTCATGCAGCTTATGTTATTTGTTGTCTTCATATCATTTTTTTATCAAATCAAAAAATGTTGTACATCAATTAGATTTACAGTATAGCAAACTACAAACTACTATAAATGTCAGTTGTCTCTATCTCCCAGTAGTCTTAGTAAAGATGGTATTTAAATGCTTTTATGACCAATACTTTGTAGTTTTAAATGTGGCAGGCAACACATAATGTAATGCAATACAATGATTGAGAGATACAAAACACATTTCTCTATAGCCCGTTGTATCATTTTTGATACTTGTATTTTTTTAAAAAGATATAATCTTGAAAAGAAGCAGAATGAAGATTAGTTGATATCTTGAAATATTGCTAAAGTTATTCTTATGTTAACTTGATGTAAAATAATACTAAAATATATGTTACTTTCACAAAAAAGTTTAGAAAACTGAACAACAGGCTTGATGTTCATACTTTAGAAGTATACAGAAGTCACTCTGTTCAGTCTTCATATTCATAAAGTTATATGCAGAGCTTTTTGGATAAATTTCTAGATTTAAGGGCTGCCTTGAAATGCTCAACCAACCAGATTAAATAATATCAGGGTAACGTTCATTTAAGTCAGAATGAAAGACATGACAGAAACATAATTGTGACTTGTTCGTTGTAGAATTTACACTTTAATATTAGTGCATTGGCCAGCATCCAGTATCCCCATTTACCCCTCCACGGGTTTACATTTGGTGAATCTGTCTCCCCCTCCTGTCTCGTTCTCTGTTTCTTTCCTCTATTTCCACTCAGTTTCTCGTGGTTTAAAATGGCGGCGTTGAGCAGCGCCGAGTCCCCACCGCCCGTCTTCAACGGAGACAGCATGAACCGTGATCCGGAGCAGGACCCGGGACTGGACGAGCTGGGCGCGGGGCTCGAACCTGCCTGTCCCGGAGGAGACGGCGATCCCCGAATGTCGACAGGACATTCCCGAGGAGGTACAATGGGGGAGTCAGGGTTGAAGGAGAGCTCGGCTGTAGAGCGTAAGCTGGGCTGGATGAAGATGTTCAGGAAACACCGGCTGTAATACGGATCGTGGGGGATGCAATGCATTGCAGGGGAGAGAGATGGTGCACCAATATAGAAGTCGACCAAATCTTATATCGTGCGCTCATGCATTTTCGCAAGGTGCATTTCCGAATGACGCCATTTATAATTCTCTCATTGCAGTTCTCTGAGCCAATGTTTATCAGAAGGCCTGTTCGTGTTTCATTGGCTTTATTTCCACACCAGACCCCGCTGCAATGCATGCTTCGTATCCCACCTTGCGATGCATACGTATAAATGGGAAACTAGATGCAACTGGGAATATATTGCTCGCGTGCATTGTTTTATCTCCGTTGTGTCACCTTCTGCGTTTCGAATGCATTTACATTTAAATCTGCAGTGATGTCATTGTGCTCGTGCATGGAGCCATGCGAACGTTCCATATTCATTTTCTTACCCCGTGTAAATGTATTGCATCATGCTTATATCTGCTACGCTGTCAACTGTATGTCTGCACACATCACCTATGCTGCTACAGTATAAGGGGCCTTTTCTGTTAGATGTACACACTGGGTACATTCTGCTCTTTGCTGGAACATCCAGCTTCAGTTAGTAACTGTGTTCAGGAACATGCTGGTTATTAGCTATTTTGACCATGTACAATGTTCCAGGAACCTCCATTAGCTGGTATTACCAGCTTGTAGATGATTTGTTGGCTGTCTTCAAGCTAGAAATCAACTGCAATGTTCTAAGAACAGTTAGACTTAGAGGTATCTGTTTATTTTGGGGGCAACATTTCAGCTGTTTTGTGTTTTCTCTAGCAATCTAGAAACTATCGTGTGTGAATTCCCTGCTACCGACTTAAGATGGATTTTCCAGCAGGGCATCCATTCATTCTGTTTAATTTGGAAAGTAAAGAAAAAAGTTTACACCGTCAGTGGAACAGGTCTCAAATTTGTTTATTCAGGAAACAGCTTCCCTATTTTGCTGGAAGACTAGTTGGATTAAAGAGCAGCTTGTGTAAGTCATCATTATATGAGTGCTTAGTGGTAATTAGATTAATTTTACTGCTGGCTGCTGTAACAGGGTTATACTGTCTGATTATACACTGGACTTGTCTTGCCTTTTTTTTGGTAATAATAACTCAGGCCTGTATTTCATTTACTGTAGTATTCGATTTTTCCTTTCCTTGTTCGCTCTTATGTTAAAGACTGGAGCCGAATTTCATCTGATTGAAAAGTCTATAAACCTAGTTATCAGTTGTATTGATGGTCAGGACCATAACCACGAAGGGTATACCGTACATCTGATCTTCTCAAATAAATATTACTTAGATGGGTTATGCAGTGGCAGTTTTTTCAATTTATACATTGAACTATAATTTTGAATGTTTGGCTACAAACAGTATTTTTTTGTCAACTAGTTTTTACATTACTGACTCAAATGCTGAAGGAATAATTCACCAAAAAATGTTGATTTTGAAATTCTTCACCTCCAGATGGGCTTAACTGTCACAACTGGACCAAAATTGAATTTCATTAATTAATGAATCATTCAAATACATAATTTCAATGAATAACATTTTCAGTCATTTCATACACTATTATATGGCTTTAGAAGCTTTGGAATATAATATGGCGTTTGTCAATTTGAAAGGTTTGGTTCCTTTCTATGAAATTATATGTGCTGTCTTCAAAAAATCTGAAAAGAGAAATTAATAGAATTTTCATTTTTGGATGAACATTTCCTTTGTATTAACTTGAAACTATTTCATGTATTATTGAGATATTTTAAACTGTCTTGGTTATGTTGCATCTAGTTGCAGAGTAGGCCTAAATCACCACTTGGGGTTTTCTTTAAGAAAGGCTTGTAACAAATGTCTGTTTAAGAAACACTCACCAATCTTTGACTGCCAGTAGTTGGTATACTGGCAAGAGCTTACTGAGAAAGTCCCTCGTCAAGGGTGCCTTTTAGCTATTTCTTGCACCAATTTGACCTGTATGGCCAGTTTATCTGCACCGTTGACTGGGAATCAAGTGGCAGCTTGACTCTTGGAATGCAGGATTTTTAATCAGAACTAAAGTTAGATGCACTTAAATGTGCTATTTCATGGGGGCGTTGAGGCATTCCAAGTTTCTTGACCGTCTGCTGGAAAATTGCTTCTCAAAATGGTGATCATAATAAAGTTTACTTGTAAAGCTTTGTAGCACTGTCAGATTGTGTTCACTTGGCTGGGACATTTTCCAACAAACTTGGAGTATTTTATGATGCTGCTTGTATTGCTTGGCAAAATTGAAAATTGGCTTTTTAGAACAAGTACATTGCTTGGATGTTTCCTTGAGAAAATGCTTGCAACTCATTGCAAAATAGGCTATAATCATAGTTTAAGAGCATGTCTTTACATTGCATAAAAAAATGATCCGCCTCCCTCAATTGAGTGGATAATTTTTTTGTGTACATTTTTAGAATTTATGCACATCTTGGTGTTTCCATCCAGCGTTTTGTTTTTTTGTTTTTTTCTGCAATATCCTAAAATTTGCATAAAAATATGTGGATGTTGGAAACATAGCTAACCATGACTTGAGGCACACCAATTGTTTTAAAATTGTGCTATAATTAAATGTATTAAATCCTCAATAACTAAAAAATGTACTCATCTCCTGACAAATGTCTGGATGTTTAAAAATATTGACATTAGGATTTTAAATCCCAGAAGATTTTGCATAAATCGATACATTTACAGTATCAGATCTTTTTTTTAAAAAATTGCAAAAAAAAAACAACAACAAAAAAACAGGTTACCTGAAGCTCTCCAGTGCTTCCATTGGTTGGACACAAGGATAGCCCCGCCCCCAAATGTACACCATTAGTTAGAGCCAGTATTGTTTTGTCTGGTTGTTTATGATGCTCAAACAAATGAAGTAAAGGCCTGTTCACACCAAGGATAATTATGATAAAGATATAGACCTAGGACTAGTTATTCTTTCTAAATTTAAAAGAAAAGCAGTCCACAACACAGATACAATGATTTTTTATTTATTTATTTATTTTCTTGCTGATGAACCATAAAATCATTGGCAGCCAATCAAAATCAATCCTACTTTAAAGAGCTGGGGCATTTAAAGCTGCTGACAAACACTGCAGAACGTGCTTATCATAAACTGATATTGAGCGTTGGCATGGACGCTAATATAGCTATTGTTCTTTGCGTGAACGGGCCTTTTGATAGTGCCATGTGCAGTGTCACGGTTTTTGGCCAAATAAATCTATAAACTGCTGCATAAAATTGTCTCTGCAAATTACACTTGTGACTGGAAAAAGTATTTACCAAATATAATACACACTTCGGTTGAAGCAAGTTGATGAATTTTGCAGCTGTTTCTTTGCTAGAGCTCACTGTCAGTATTTAATTTGCTTCACACCTCAGATTAAATTAATATTGCATATTTACTGTGGGCAGGGCCTGAGACAGCCGTCCAGTGTCAGTTTTTACAGCTTTGTGGAGACAAGCAAGTGATTCTGTGTTAATTAGATTTAGCACAGTCATGAGGTCCTCATTCATCTATGGTTAAGTTCAAATGTATCTGCTCAAACACTCCAATCAGTGGAACCTTCTCATAAAAAGGAAGCTATTTTGGTTGGCTAACTCTCATTTTCTTTGCAGATATGGAACATCAAACAGATGATTAAGTTAACCCAGGAGCACCTAGAAGCCCTTTTAGATAAGTTTGGAGGAGAACACAATCCACCATCTATATACCTGGAGGTGAGTTTCTATATACCTGACAAAGAGTTTCTGTCATGGGTGTGAAAGGTGTTTTACTGTACCAAGAAAGTTAATGTTATAGAGTAAATGAAGTGACTAGAATTGATACCATCTACAGTTACAACAAACTCTAGTGAGCAGCTTAAATAGGCAGCAATTCAAAGCATCAAAGGTGTATGAAAGCATGTGGACAAAATGGGAGAAATCATTTTAAATAATTCAAGCATTAAACAAAAATTACGTTTCCCAATATTTCCTTTCTATGTTTATTAGAGTATAGTCGTTAGCTTAGCAACATGCTAATGGAAAACTCTTGTTTCTATGAAACAACAGTTGTTGCCTACATAGATAGCTATATAAAGGCTAGATATTTCGTCCACGCTGCTGGCCAATGGAGGTCAACGTCTGCACCTGGCGGCCATCTTGTCAAAGGCAGTTCGCTCGCTCGTTACATTGTGTTAATGGTACATGTACTATTAAAATAACCATAACTTGCTCAATTTTCTACCGATTTTCAAATGGGTTGGTTTGTTATAAGTCGTCAGAGATGTAGTTATGACACAGCATACTTATGAATAATAAGTCTATAAATAAATAATAATCCATATAATTATAGCCACGTTAATAACTTTTGTAAGAAACCAAACCGCTTGTAAATCCGTCAAGATTTCAACGAGATAAGAGTATTTGTGTTCGTGTGGACCAATCATCTTACATCAGCTTACCTGTGACAAGATGGCCGTCGGTGATGACGATAGAAACTCCGCCTTAAGACATCTAGCCGTTATATAGATATCTATGGTTGCCTACATAAGACATTGTCACTCCATGATAGTTAAGATGCTGCTTTGGGCAAATAATTTGTCAGTTTAAAACTACTGAATGAATAGAAAAGGAGGAAAAGAACTGATGGAAATATTTTGTTGAAGCAGTAAAATTTTCCCTCAAAACATGAGCATTTATGTGAAATTAAGTCTTAATGATATATTTCCTCCATGCCACAGGCCTATGAGGAGTACACCAGTAAGCTGGATGCGGTACAGCAGCGGGAACAGCAGCTTTTGGAGGCTATTGGAAACGGAACAGAGTTCTGCTCCTCGCCGACACTCACCCTGCTGGATGTGAAGGGACCGGGCGCCAGAGTGCCCCCATCACCCCAAACACATTGGCTGTCCTGCAGACCCCCACTGACGCATCACGAGGGAATCCCCGCTCGCCCCAGAAACCCATCGTAAGGGTTTTCCTGCCCAACAAACAGAGGACAGTGGTGAGTTGCCGAATACTTAGTACTGTTTTGCTTTTATATGTACCATTTACCAAAAATAGACTGTAAACGTAACTATATAAATGCTGTAATAGTATGTAACTAATATAATACTGGCTTTGACAGAATATCGGGTAAGGGCTCTGTTACGTCTGTAATGTTTTGCCCACAGCTGGATTTGAGAAGTTCTGTCATGTACAGATGTGGTAGGATGTTTTGACAATTCTTCACAGTAAGGTCTTAAAAAGAGGTTTTTGAAAGGAATTTCCACTCCAACCAGATTGTAGAGCAGCGGGAGTCCATGGGAAATTAGCGAATATAGGTGACCCCCTTTATTTTGATTATCTGCTCAGCTTGTCTCTTTTGGTTTAGCAAAGAGATGCGGCCATATGAGTTAGAGCCAAGAAATCGAACGTGCCTCAGACGTACCACAGTCTCACTGCAAGGAGATACAAGTTACTTGAGTAAGTGGTTTATGTGTGTGTTTCAGGTTCCAGCTCGTTGTGGGATGACTCTGAGAGACTCTTTAAAGAAGGCTCTGATGATGCGAGGCCTGATCCCAGAATGCTGTGCGGTCTACAGGGTTCAGGATGGGTAATAACTGTTCTAACCTTCACTAGTGCAAAAACCAAGGTTATGTCATACTGCCAGCTGTACTTCACATTTAACGTCTGTCCCGTCCACATTAGGGAGAAGAAGCCTATTGGCTGGGACACAGACATTTCCTGGTTGACGGGGGAGGAGCTCCATGTTGAGGTTTTAGAGAATGTGCCTCTGACGACCCATAATTTTGTGAGTATGATGAAACGGACCACAGGCTGTGGCTTAAAGTGGACCTTTTAGGCCGGAATCACATATAGTGCCTATAAAACAGGTAGAAAGCGCTGGGTGTGGCGCATTTTTCTTTTCCCAAGCGTTAGGGCGGTTGTGCTTTGGTTGGTTCGTGTCACGTGACCTAATGTGCGCTTATGGTGCGTTTGCAGCATTCTGAAAAGTTGAGATGTTTTATCTCGAATGCGCTTGGACAAAGCGAACGCGTCACCTCCATTATAAGCGTGCATACTATGCGCCTACATTTGAAATAACAAACTTGAGCGTGCAAAAGGCGCGAATATGTGAACAGGCCCTTTTTACAAGATTTTATAATGCTAGAGAGTTAATGTTGCATGGAAATGGAACAGGTGTCATTTCAGGTACGGTTATAATTTATATAATCATCTTTAGCCATACAGCATGATAATAAGCACATTAAGAAACGCAATTCGGAAACATTCACAATATATGAAGTGCGATACTTGTTCTGATATGAGGTTGGCATTGACCCATTTTTCAGAATCAACTTGTGCAAATCCAGTGTTGAATTGACCCTCGTTTACGAAGCAGTCAGACATAAAATGATTTGCACACATATCTGACTTTACCTAATTTCTCCGGCACAATTCCTTCATAAATAAAATTCATCTGTGTCCTCAGATGCCATTGATTTGTACATCCAAAAAAACAGAACATTTGTAATGTTTATGTGGCGCAAGACATTATATCAATAGGTGCTAGAGCGAGGATATAAACATGACAGACTATGTGACAGTGGGGGAAATCTGGAACAGCATATTTTTCATTAAAAGAAAAGGAGTGGGTAGATTTTTACCATTATAGGCTGGTTGTTTACACACACTATGGATACACATCAGCGTTCAAAATCATGTAACAGTGAATTCTTGCATAATAGGTCCCCTAAATCAGAAATGACAAAGAGAAAGTTAGAGCCAACAGTTCACATGTTGATTTCTATTCTTGATTTTACTCTTAAAGACACGTTCCACCTTGACTGTAATACATTGTGCTTTGGAAATATCTGAAGCTTCGCAATAACTTATTTTCAAGGTTTCTTGGATGATTTAAAACAGGTGCGAAAGACGTTCTTCACGCTGGCCTTCTGTGACTTCTGCCGGAAGCTGCTGTTTCAGGGCTTCCGCTGCCAGACGTGCCGGCTGCAAGTTCCACCAGCGCTGCAGCACAGAGGTCCCGCTCATGTGTGTCAACTACGATCAGCTGGAGTGAGTGCTCATGGGAAATTCTTTCACTTCTGCTTTATCCGTTAAAGGGTGAAATTTGCTCCAGCGCATAATACACAGTGAAATAAAGCATGTAAATAATATTTTAATTAAATATTAAAACAATGTTTTTGTTTATTTCTCCTATATTAATAGTCACTGTATTTGGAATTATTTGCTTCCTGTATGGTTTTGTGCTGTGGGAATTAATTATGCATAATATATTTGTATTGTTGTTCTTATTATTTAAATTTTTGTTCAGTTTACTGCTGGCATCAAAATTTCTAGTGCACCATCCCATTACCCAGGAGGAGATGTCATCAGAGGGCACGACACCCGTTTCAGAGATGTGCCCCTCCCTCCCTCCATCCGAGTCCACTGGGTAAGAGTTTAGTCCACTTTTGTGGGTGTGTATATGTGTGTGAGAGATTTTTCCATATGTTTTTGAAGGACGCCTCATGCTCACCAAGGCTGCATTTAGTCTGATAAAAAGTACAATAATATTGTTCAATATTATTACAACTTAAAATAACTTTTTTTCTTGTTTTCTATCATTTAAAATGTCATTTAGTCCTGTGATGGCAAAGTTGAATTTTCAGCAACCATTACTCCTGCCTTTAGTGTCATGTTTCAGAAATCTTAATATTGTGTGGAAACAGAGATGTTTTTTGTTTTTTTTCGGGATTTTTGATGAATATAAAATTTAAAAAAGAGCATTTATTTGAATTTAATAGAGTTATAAATCTTTTGCAGATCAGTGTAGTTACTGCTGTGTATAAGTATAGTCCGTTAGTGAATTTAACAGTGATTTTAATCAAGCACTAATCAAAATTTCATTATGCTGTCCTGTCTTTTTTTTCTCCAGGTCTCTTTGCCATCCTTCTGTATCCCCATCCAAATCCATCCCAATCCCACAATCCTTCAGACCTGGAGAGGAGGACCACCGCAACCAGTTTGGGCAGAGGGATCGCTCTTCCTCGGCCCCTAATGTCCATATCAACACCATCGAGCCGGTCAACATTGATGTGAGAACTGGAACAGCTGATAAATATATTTTAGACCATGTCTAATATGTATTTTAAATAACTATAATGTTGGTCCCACTTCCTGAATCTAAAAAAAGAGTATAATATAAAGGTGAACTATTCGTAATATTACTAAATATTAACATTGATAATATTTGACGTGTGCTTTTATTTTAGATGCATTATATTATTTCTTTAAAATAAATGAATCTATATTAAGTTTTACAGTTGCCCTTAAGCACTGCATCACCTCCATCATGTTAGTTTATCATAATCTTGTGTATATAAGTCTCTGTTAATATAAATGGTTCTTATACCACCAACAAATTAACAAGGTACATTTGTGTCAAAAGTTACAATTGCCCCGGACTCCCCTAGTCCCAGCTAATCAGTGTTATTCCTGTACAGGATTTGATCCGTGATCAAGGCTTACCGAGGTCAGATGGAGGTAAGGACTGCATGAAACAGAAAACACACTTAAGACACACTGAATTCAAATGGCTTTCTGTCATCCCATGTCTTTGTGCTATCTTTGTGTCATTGGCCTTGGAAGTTTGGGATAGCCTTTCCATTTCACCCTGCCTGCTAGTAAAGCTGACAAACAGGCTTTTCTCCCCTGCCCGCTTTGTGAATTGCTTATGCCCTTTTCTTTATGAATAGCGGCCTGCTGTAAAGTACTAATTTCTAATCAGTGCTCTTAAAACCTTCCCCCTGTCCTTTCTGTTTCAAAACATGTCCCAGAACATTATAAATAAACATCCGGTCATCATTTACTCACCTTCATGTTGTTCCAAATCCTTGTGCAACTTTCTTTTTCTTTGGAACATAAAAGATGTTTAGAAGAATGTTCAAGCTGCTCTTTTCCATAAACCAAATTTAAATTAAACAGCATAAAAGAAAACACGTTTGGAATGATACAAGGCGATTAATTTTGATGTTTTCTGAGTGAAAAATTAGTTTATGGATATACAGTAATAAATAAAAAACTGGCTCTGTAATTCACTTGATCATCTCTAAATGAGATCTGAGAGTAGACACAGGATTGTGGGTAGTGGGTGACTGGAAGTGCACCTGATCTTCAGGGGCCAGTGATCCCGTGTCTGTCTCTCTCCCCCCTGCAGCCCCCTCGCAACACCCAGCCCGCTGCTTGAGGAAGAACCGAACACGGACCTCAAGCCCCCTTCTGTCCTCCCACCCCAATGAAATTGTCTTTGATTTTGAGCCTGAGCCAGTGTTCAGAGGTAGATAGGCCTTTGTGCGTGGCTGTGTCCCACACCTTGTCTCGTCCTTTGCTTGTCTGTCTGTCTGTGTCTTCCACTTGTGTGTTTTGTTGATGTATTTCACTCCTCCTTGTTTGAATTCTCACTTTCTCTGACACTTCTCTGACACGCACGCTTTAATTGAGCTTTCGAATTCCCCTCACTTCTCCTTAACACAACACACTACAAACTCACTTAGTAAGGCACACATTGTACATATATCAAATTTAGACATTTTAGATGTACAGGTCCCTATCTTTCGGTCAGTTTTGTATATTTTAGTGTGCATACACATTTCTAGGGCCGTGAAACGATTAATCGCGATTAATCACATCCAAAATAAAAGTTTGTGTTTACATAATATGTGTGTATAATTATTTTGTATATATAAATACACACATATGCATGCATATATTTAAGAAAAATGTGTTATTAATATATAAAATATTATATCAAACTTAAATATATACATGCATGTGTGTGTGTGTGTGATATATATATATATATATATATATATATATATATATATATATATATATATATATATACACACACATACAAATAATTATACACACATATTCTATGTAAACACAAACTTTTATTTTGGATGCGATTAATCGTTTTCGCAGCCCTACACATTTCTAAATTTAGATCGCCTTGGCCATTATCTAAAGCTCACTTTTAGTTATCTATAAAACAAAATATCATTTAATTACACGTTTAATTAAATGTTATTTTTAGCAATTCTCAAAATGTGTATTCCAGACTAAATCTTTTTGAATTTTATTTTTCTTTTATTTAGCATTTAAAATATATTTGAACTTATTTTCTGCTTATTGTATTTGCCAGTGAAAATCCTCTAACATTTACATTTTATTTAAATTAACAAATTATTTATTTATTTTTTACTAGATTTAGCTAACAATAACACCACAGGTATTTGACAAAAGCAATTATATCAGTGCATCCCAACTACCAATACTTCAGAGTACATATCTGTGAGAGATATTTTTGGGGACACTTTTAGATTTTGGCTGTTCGGAAAGAGACGGGATGTGGCTCAGGATTTGCTAGTATACTTGAGGCATCCATCCCCCACAGCCCCGTTTCACACTGCATGGGCTGTGACGTGCCCCTTTCCTCTCTCTCTCTCCCCTTGTAACCACACAAGATTTTATTCCTTCCCTTCTGTCTTCTTCCCCTCTTATTCTATTTCTCTCTTCTTTGGCTCCCATATATCCTGTTGAAGTAACTTTGATGTTTCTCGACCTCTTGCAATGCCAGGCTCCACAACAGGCCTGTCGGCCACACCTCCTGCCTCCCTGCCTGGTTCCTTGCCCAATGTGAAGGTGTCGAAATCGCCGTGCCAGCCGAGGGAGCGGAAGCCATCGTCTTCATCTGAGGACCGCAATAAAATGGTAAAGATTTTTTTTCTTTTTTACCTCACTTGGCACATTTAGTCCAGGTCTAAGGTCATTTTAATCTATTTTCTATCTAATATTTTGCTCTGTAGAAAACTCTAAGGTCGACGGGACTCGAGCGATGATTGGGAGATCCCAGAAGGTCAGATCACCCTGGGACAGCGGATAGGATCTGGCTCCTTGGAACAGTCTACAAGGGGAAGTGGCACGGTGGGTCCTGTGAGAATGTTAACAGCATTTGGACTTTAGATTAATAAGGAATGCACAGAAAGGGCTAAATGTGTGCCTTCCTCTTCCTCACAGGTGATGTGGCGGTAAAGATGTTGAATGTCACAGCCCCCACTCCACAGCAGCTACAGGCCTTTAAAAATGAAGTGGGTGTCCTCAGGTAAGATAAGGACTAAAAATGCTCATTATTTCAAAATGGGGACGGTATCTGTCCAAAATGTAGGTTTTAGGTAGTGGTCAACTGATGTAGTTTTTAGCATTATTTATTTATTTTATTTTTTTACATTTTTATTTATTTAATCTTTATTGGAAGAAAATGATCAAAAGGGTTTTTAAACTATCTCAATTGTTGATTTAAAAAAAAAAATCTATTTATTTTATTTTAATAAAATAGTTTAATTCAAATTAACAATTAAATAAAATATAAAATAATAAAATAAAATCTCATATGATTTTTAATTTTCCTATCAACATGAGGGTTAAGCACTTCGATTTCACTGACCATTGATTTTATTGAATTAAGAGTTTCAATCATTCATTAAGCGATGAAACTTGAAACAAAAAAGAATATTATTTTAAAAAAAGTGTGCATTTAATAATCGTAAATGTGTTTTTATAAACCTTGTCTATGTTAGTCTTGTGTTTTTGAGTTCAGTGCTACCTAGGATTGTCTAATACCAAAATTTCAGTTGTCGGTACCAATACCACTAAAATTTCACGGTTCTCTGTACCAATTTCGGTATCATGGCAAAAACACACAAATACGCACAGGTGCTTTAGAAAGGAGCCGTCTTTTGACCCAATATTTGACCAGTGCAACTGGTACTTCAGGTAAAATCTAAGTATCGACTTGGTATCAAAGTACCCCTATAGCCGCCAAAACTTCGTTCTACCAAAGCTTATTGAAAAAGTCTTTATTTCCCACAGGAAAACCCGCCATGTGAATATCCTGCTCTTCATGGGCTACACCACCAAACCCCAGCTGGCTATAGTTACACAGTGGTGTGAAGGCTCGAAGTCTCTACCATCACCTGCACATCATTCGAGAACCAAGTTTGAGATGATCAAGCTGATTGACATTGCCCGCCAGACGGCCCAGGGCATGGAGTGAGTCACTGGATCAATTACAGAGAAATCACAGATGATCACTATAGCTGTGTAATGTTTAGGAGTCAAGAAACCATTCAGTCTTCTGGCTTCAGCAGAAAGTGTGAAATCTACTGCCATCATGAAATTGTTCAAGTTATAATGCATGAACTTAACACTTTTAAAATATTTTTTATCCACAGCTATCTGCACGCCAAGTCCATCATCCATAGAGATCTGAAGAGTAACAGTATCCTTTGTAATTTAAGACTGATTTGCTGTACCTATGAAAGGCGACCTGTATTTTTGTATATCGACTTTACAGTGACGCTTCTATATTAGCCTTAACACCACCTCCCTAGATATCTTTTTGCATGAGGATCTAACTGTAAAGATTGGTGATTTTGGATTCTGGCTCCGAGTGGAGTCCCGTTGGAGTGGCTCACACCAGTTTGAGCAGCTATCTGGCTCTATCTTGTGGATGGTGAGTAAAGGCACTTGTACAAGCTATGAGTATTTCGTTTGCATCTGGACTGACTCATTGGTCTTCTTCCAGGCACCAGAGGTGATCAGACTGCAGGATAAAAACCCATACAGTTTCCAGTTCGGATGTCTACGCGTTCGGCATTGTGCTCTATGAGCTCATGTCAGGGGCTCTGCCTTATTCCAACATCAACAACAGAGACCAGGTAAGCCTTTTATCAATGCACTTTTGTTTTACCTTTCCCCCAAAAAAATTCTAAATTGATTAGTTGCATAATTAGTACTTATGCCTTATCATCAATTTCTAATGTTAATGTACTATATGTGTAATGTACTATTAGTAGGATGTCTATGACACGAATCAAGTCTGTACTCTGAAGGATTGCTACAAATATCTGAATATTGGAAAATGTAATGAGCATATCTCTCCTATCAGATTATCTTTATGGTTGGCCGAGGGTACCTTTCCCTGACCTGAGCAAAGTGCGCAGTAATTGCCCAAAGGCCATGAAGAGACTTATGGCAGATTGTTTGAAGAAAAAGCGAGAGGAGAGACCTCTTTTCCCTCAGGTAATGTTGTGAAACATCTGTCAAGGGCATGTCGAAGTATGTTGCCATAAGAGGGCATCAGAGGGTCATTAACAGAATGTAACAGAATATATTTGCAGCTTTGAATTTAATATATTTTGAATTTTTTTAATCAGTCAATATAGTTTATGGTGTGTGTGTGTGTGTGTGTATATACACACTCACACACACATACAGTATATAGAGTCTGAAACACCAGTTGATGATGGCCAAGCGCACACACACACAGATGATGCAAATTCTCCGCCCTCTTCACTATCAGGACCTCGTCAGTATTTCTTTCACCCTTTTATTGATGGACAGTGTTACATTGTGTGAGAGATTATTTGCTCCAAGTGAGAATGTTAGTGTGAAATTGAACACAGTATATGCCGATGTTGTTTTCAATAAAAAACATTTGCACAAAGCAAGCCGATCCACTTTTCCGTGTTGATAAGAGCATTAAAATGAGAAAAAATAATGTGAGAAAAAAGAAATCAAGAGACATTTAGAATAGATTAAAATGTGCAATTAATCAAGAGTTAACGATGACATTAATGCGATTAATCGCGATTAAATATTTTAATCATTTGACAGCACTAGTATATATCATCTATTTATTGCAGATTCCAAATAATTAAAATACTAAATATAATATGTTATTTGATAAAATAACTAAATATATATTTTATTTAGTTATTTTATCTTATATGCACATATGATCTTATTTACTGCAGATCCAAATAATTAAAATACTAAATATATATTTTATTTAGTTATTTTATCTTATATCAGGGTTCCCACGGGTCCTTGAAATCCTTGAAAGTTTGTGAATCTGATTTTTTGTTTTCAAGGCCCTGGAAAGTTCTTGAAAATAAACATGTACAGATACAGGTCCTTGAAAGTGCTTGAATTTATTTTGTTCAAGAAATTTTCTGGAAAAAAAACATATTATTCTCCCCAGTCCGCTAATGTGTTATTTCGCCAATACTTCGTGTCCTATGCACACTTGGTTGATTTACATTAGGTACGTGCATTTACGTTCAGTCCAGTGGTTAAGTCAAGTCGCATATTAGACATTCTCTGGTCAAGTGTTTCCCGCGTAAGGCACTTTGTGTTATGCGTTGCCATGACATTCACATGAGCACTGAAACATGCGCTGAAAACATGCGCGTAATGCACGTTTGTTTTTTTTTAAACCATGTCTTCTCGTTCTCATGTTTCCTCATGTTTTATTGTTTGAGCTGTCAAGTTGTCATGTTGACATAATCAGTTCCAGGATCTTGACACATTTTATTTTATATAATATTTATTTGATTATTATCATTTTTTTATAGGATTAGGATGTACCAAATATTCTTCGGTTTTATGCAAAACATAATACAACAAATGGAATATCAGATCTCTGTCATATGGCCAAAAATACATGCAAAAAAAAAAAAAATTGCCTAGTTATTTGACAGATGAAAACTGTAACAAGGTAGCTTACATACACTATTTAACCTTGCTCTCACTTGAATTGTCCCACATTAAGTCCTTGAATTTGAGGGTATTGGACCTGGAAAGTCCTTGAAAGGTCCTTGAATTTGATGTTAACCAAGGTGTGGGAACCCTGTTATATTTACATATCATCTATTAATTGCAGATCCTGGCCTCCATTGAGTTATTGGCACGCTCTCTGCCCAAGATCCACCGCAGCGCTTCTGAACACGTCCCTTAACCGCGCTGGTTTCCAGACAGAAGACTTCAGCCTGTACGCCTGCGCTTCCCCAAGACACCCATTCAGGCTGGTGGCTATGGCAAGTACAAATAAACAAACATTGTTGTACTTTTTGACTTTTATTGCATTAATTAGTTAGCCTTCGCGAGAACCATCCTGATCTCGTGAGCTTTCAAGGTTTCACTCGCAGATCAGTCTGGATACTTTCCGTTAAAGAAAATTTGGGAGCAGTTCACCAAACGAACGTCCAATCAGCATTGACTTTGAGGCGGGATGAGGTGTGACGCAATCAAGCGGAAGCAACGCGATCTAGAAACATTTTCAGACAGCGGTAGTCCTAATTCTTTTAGCCGCTCGCTAATGCTTTTTCTCTTGCATCCTTCTTGTGAAATATGGACCGGGCAGCTGAAATGGTGCCTTTTATTCGCAAATTGTAGTTACATAAACGGCAAATATCCTTTGCCGACATGTTGCTTATTAGCTGAGCTAACAAGCCTTTACCTGCAGCAGCAAGTTAGTACGTCATGTGCTTCGTTGATCTGATTGGTTGATTTGGCCCGTCTATCACCAACATAGGCCAATCAGCTAACCTTACCAAAACTACTTCAACGGAAGGTTTCCAGATGGATATGCGGAGCAAATCCATCTGGCGGAGTCAGGTTATTAATTAGTATGAATACTGATACAAATTTGTCGTTTGTGTCCCCTTTTAGGTGAATTCTCAGCGTTTAAGTAGTGCTGCAAGTCCTACAACTCCATTCCCTTGTCAGTTTTTACGACGTCTTGTGTTCCTACGGTGGTGGGTTCATCCATAACACAGAAAAGGACTAGTTTTCAAAGAATGTGCTGTTTTTCTTCCTCTTTACCCGAAGAGCTACAGCCTCAGTGGAATTGCTTTAAAATAAAAAGATCTCTGCAGGGTGTCATTGCTGAATTTACAAAAATATCATAAACATCACACAGGACAACTCGGATAATGCAGCGTACAACAAAAAACGACTGATGTGAGGACACCGATGCCTGGTCACTGAAGAAAAAAAGGCATAGATTGTGAAGGGGGATACAAATCTTTTCCCCAAGAAGGATGAATGGGGTTGGGATGAATTGTATTGGAGCACAAACCCCGCCTTCACTCCGCCCCTGGGGGCGAAGAACACACAGGATTGGCCAATCAGAAAACAGGGTCCATGTTATGGACTAGTGGCGTGGAATGATGGAAAAATTGGCATAAGAGCAAGGACGTCAGAGTTGCCGCTGTGGAGAGGTGCTGGATATCACAAGATAACTTGAATGATATTTAGAAACGTTTCTTTCTCTTGCAAACGGGTTTGTTACGGAAACGTTGCTTGTGGCTGGAGTTTGCTAATAATAAATAAAACATTCTACAGGGTCGTACGTTGTAGATAAACAGACCCAGTATTATTATTATTTTTTGTTACAGGCAGTTTGTGAGCTGGGGTAAATGAAGCAACCATTGAAAAGACCTCTTTTTTTATAAATATATTCTTTGCTTTTAATTTTTTGTCGAGGCAAATTCTCAGGATCTTTTAGTTTGCATCCCCATGAATGCCCCACGCAAAGAAGCCTGGGTAAACGTTTCAGACTTTTTTGGTTCAGCACAAATTCCATCAGACATTTCCGAGGTGGGCAAAATCAAAGACTGTTTCTGTGCTTCTAGAGAATGTGATTTAGTTTTATTTTGTTTCGCCACATACTAGTAGCTGACGTCATGTTTCTGAATAAGTCAAAGATCATATTTGAAGTTTCTTGTAGAAAAAAACCCACTGTATAAAGCAAACACGAAGCCTTGTTTCAAGATGTGGGCGTATTTTGGATGTATTTCTGTACTTTTCACTACAAATTTATGCTTAACTGTTGTTATTAGAAGCCATTCCTTTGAGCCCATAATGGTTAACTGATATTTTTTTCATTTGTCCACAAGTCATGTGACTCTTTGGACCTTGCACCTCTGGATTCATTCCAAAATGTTTGTTCACAGGTCATAGTTTGTTTTTTTAAGTTGTTTTTCATATAGTTTTTTCTTGTGTTATAGACAGGCAGGCCTGCAAAGTTACATTAATTTATATTGCTTTAATTTTATTACTTTTTGTTACGATGTTGTTTCAAACTCTGGAAGAGGTGTGTATATGTATGTGTATATATATATTGATGTATGTGTGTATATATATACATATACATTTATTTTCTCTCACCCATTCTGTGATTTGCTGAAATGGACATTAAGCAGTGTGTCTGTGCACTTTGTATAAATGACTGATTCAGATACGCAATTTTGCCTTTTTAAAGACTTATTATATTTTGTCATATGAAGAGGTTAAAGCATGGTTATCGGATTGCAAAACGAATGAAAATCGATTTCAAAAGCAGGCAGGGCCATAGGACACTAAAAACCAAAGCTTAAACCAACCTTCTAAAGTCATCCGTGTCCACCTTCGCCATTGACCGAGAACGGTTATCTGGATCTTCGACCAAATATATTCACCCTATGATTCAAACTGGCTTCCTCTGTTCTTGCTCGCAAAGTGCGACAAAGCGGCGGCTCTTCGTTTCACGTTGGTCCAAAGACATCTGCGTCAACCCTCTAGCATAGCTTTGGGCTGTAGTGACACTAGCACTGTGTAGCCCTGAAGTTCGCCTAGACACTGTGGACGGTGGAAGTGCCCTCCTAGGAATGCTTTTCATTATTTCAACCTCTTCGTATTGAAAAATAAGTGGCTCCACCTCCTTTTTTTTTCTTGTACGAAATTTTTGCTTCGGCTCCACAAAATGCTTGATGTTGCACATATAACTGAGGCTCTGCGCTTGGTTCACACACTCGTGCTCTGTTGCAGAAGCGGGGAAACACGCTCCATCTTCTCTGCTTCTGTTGAGATGGATTGATTTATTTATTTTGAGTCTCTTTTTATTTTTATAAGGATGATGCTCTGTTAATTGTTTCAGCCCCTTAAACTTGCCATTAAGGAGAGAGAAGCTCCGTGAATACTTTTGTTTGTGACATTCGTCACTGTTTTCACATGTATAGTTTCTTGACAAGACGTTTGAATGGACTTGTTCTCAGATTAAGCTGGCAAACTTATCATGGGTTGCCATATGGAGATAGTAGAGGTGTATTTTTAGAGTGCTGTATTTATTTTCTATGGGAATGTGACTGATGAAGTCTGACTTATGAAGGGACTGATCCTTCTTTATTCTGGAATACTTGGGGACGTACTTGATTGCAGTTCAGTGAGGTATCCTCTAAAACCATTAGTCTTTCACTACCCCCAAAAAATATTTTATTTGCATTTTAAAGTCTTCTCCAAAAACGTCACATATCACATTCCTTTATGTTGCCTTGCCTGCACTTTAAACCCCCACCCCAGTGCAAGTTCATTCAAGTAAAAACTATCATACAAATGTTTGGGAGACTCTTTTCATCTGTAAATAGCTGTACAAAGGAAGTACTGTCTGTTTGCTAGGAGGCATGGAGATAAAAAAAAAAAACAATGAAATGACTTCAAATGTTTCAACTTAAGAAATGACAACGGTTAAGACATTTTGATAGATGAAATTCTGAGAAAATATTTCTGTGTAAAAATATTTAAGACTGTATTATATAAAAGGAAAAAGAGCTTAATGTATTTGTTGTGAATATGAAAACTGATATATTAAAGAAGTGCATGTAAAACTGTAATGATTTTGTGCATTTGTCTCATTTCATTTGAAATGCAATGTGAAGCAGTGCTTGCTTTTACAAGCAGTCACATTTAACACTGATCTTGACACTGTACTCGCCCATATACTAGTTTTTTTGGCTGACTTTTAAGAAATATTTTCTGTAAAAGCACTTTGGAAAGTTTGCCTTTCATTAGTAGCACTCTTTCCTTACATGGCCCAGATGCTTTGTCACTTTATGTAGGTTAGGCTACAGAAAACAGACAAATCTCATATTCGTTTAATCTAAAGATGAAAAAAGAGCTGTCCTTGTATTTCTGGAAGCTGTTGAAAACTAAATGCTATGCTTCAACATCCATGGGTAAGTAAATACAGAGTCTAAATTAAATTTCAAGAAGAAAAGTGAATATATTTATAATTTTCCAGAGAGATTTTCTATGTAATTTAAAGTCTGATGTATTCATGGTTCATGTATGATGAACCTTAGCAAATCACAATATTTCATATATAAATCTGGATATTTTCTTCTCAACCTGAATATAGTGCCTTACTGCTCTCTACCATAAGTAATACATGATATGTGTTCTGAACTTTTCAGGATTTGTGACTGGAATCCTGCGTGTATTCTCCATCTCTGTCAACGAGTGTCTTTCATCTCTGTCAAGAAGAAAAAGTGGAAAGTGAACAAGGTATCCAATATCCCATCCAATACACTCTTGAAGTTAGCAGACTCAGTGGCTCAGTTGATAAAGTGTTGGGCTTTAATCAAGGAGGCCTGAGTTCAATCCTTCTTGATACAATGAACATTTTTTTAGCTGTCTAAAAATTTTGCCCTGCCGTCCCTTCCCCACCTTTTCCATCATTTGCTTTTGAAAGGGGTGACCCTCCCAAAAAAAAATGATGCTAACTTACATGTTTAGTGCCAAACAACAACATTTCACACAGTTACCAAGTCTTACCTGTCCATCAGCAGAAGTCCATCATTACAGTCAATGTCTGTCCACACGTCCCACAGCTCTGCTACTGATGACTGGATGCTCCAAACACATCCTGTGTTCTGTAGAGGAAACATGAACACAAACATTACTACATACTGAATAGCTAAAATATCAGAATTTAATCTCTAAACAATATGTAATTGGTTACATAAACTAAAATCCTAAAGCTGTACAGTGTGAACAATTTAATATGTGTATCTTAGAAGATTGTATTCAGTTCGTTGAAACAAATTTTACTTATTTAAGATCTTAATGAAAAATATTTATATTTAGCAAATGTTTTGAACCAAGAAAATATAATTTGAAAAATAAAACAAATAATAGTAAACTGAATTGTATGAAAAAACATTAATTGAATAAGATACTGCTTGAAAACCTTTTTGGTGCACTGAAAAAAAATTTTATTCATCCAATTTAAAAAAAATTAGGGTAATGTTTCACATTTATATTTTATTACTTGAACCAATGAATAATAAATAACTTACCCTAACCAATATTTTCTATGTCTATGAAAATGATTTTATAAAACTTGGTACAAAGTACATTTTTCATGTTGAAGAAAGTCAATTAATTTCAATTCTATTTTTGATCTAAACAAAAATATATAGATTTAATCAAACCAAAACTTGCATGCATAGCAGCACATTAAATCTGCTGCAGAGGATGAGTAAACAACTCAAACAGCATTACCAGCTTCACTTATTACTGACCTTTTATTTCATTTCCGTTTTGTATGAAATCACTGGTAGTATGTTAAATTCACCATGATGGTGGTTAGCATTTGCTTAGTTATACTCTTGACCCTTGACACTTTACTATACAAAATTCTCTGGCTGCTATACATGTGTGTTTATTAAGCACAATTATAGCTAGAAATGCCATGAGATTAGGTGATGTTGGCTGTTTATTGATGATATCATCATGTAATTGCCTGAATCCTTGATCTTATTCAGGGTTTAATGCTTTGATTTTTTGAGTAATGCTTGTGGTTTTAATATTGTTTTATACATAATAGGAGTCATTTGATTCTACCGCATATCTAGCATGTCATCACATAATATATTTGTATTTTTTTAAATCTTATTTAGTGCACAATAAACTTTAATCTATGGCATTACTTAGATGACACAGACATCAAGAAACAGCATATGAATCTCAACAATGGTGATTCATAGCATGAATGATGAATCAATAATAATATTTTGGTTCAATCTATTGTTATTTCAAGCCTCTGATTCATATAGAAAACAGATTGTTATTTTTATTTTATGGAAACGAACTGAAATTTGGGGAAGTACAGCACTTTACAAAGCACATAAAGCACTGTTATGGATAGTGTATGGATATCGACATATTATAAATGTATGCACTTCTTGTGACTGCAAATAGTGAACATTACAAAAAGGCTGAGATTTCTTATGCAGATTTGTATCAGAGAAGGTTAATACGAGCATACAGACTGTTAAAAAAAAGGTTTATAGTCTGACTGACTCAGCTTCTACCTGTTACTACAGACGCCTGACACACCCTTCCTGAATCTCTGTCAGTTTCGCTTCCTTTTCCAACACTGTCAGTATACCGTTCGACACTCTCATTGGTCAGATTGGTCGATCAATCAAATTGACATCGCGTAAACTAACCAAACTAACACACCCATCAAAATTCAAAACCACAAACCAGCTTTTCGCATCATCAGAACAGAAGAACGTGTTTGAACCTCCGAATACTGGCCAAAGGGTGATAGATAAATGGCAACAGTAACTTAGTAGCTAACTGTCTTTCCGTCTTTGTGCTTAACTTTAACGTAACTCAAAGTTGTGTTGATTGTTTAATATCACTTCAGGGGTATTTAGTGTGGTTTTAAAATCATAATGACTGGCATATGCTTTCTTAACTAACTGTAAGTTACTTGCGATGTTTTTGTGTTGGGTGAAGATGCATATTTTTCACGCGTAAACAACAGGCATAACATCCGGTGCGTGTCAAAATAACTTAATCAAAACTGATGATGTGACCAGCTGGATTTTCTTTTCGAAGCTTCATGTCTGTAAATATTTGAGAGATTATATGTTTTAGACATTATTAGCGTGTTGAGTCTTCTAATTTTGTTTGAAGTTGGGGTAATGCCATACAACGTTTATTTTTTACAGCAGTCAGAGGCATCAATCAGGAGCTCTCAGATGTGCTGAACGAACTGTGGAAGATGGATGTGAACCGCATGAAACCTGGGAAAGACTATAAGATCAACCTACAAGTAGGTGGTTGGTGGAGGAGACAGTTTTATAAGAACAAATATATATAAATAAATTAATATATAATATATGTGCATTTAAGTAAAGACATAAGGAATGTTATATTCCATGCACATGATAGCTGGTGACTTTAAAACACTATTGCTGTGTCTGAAATCTCCCCTCAAAGCACTACTCCCTACCCCCAATGTTGGGGATAGAGAGCAGAACACTATATAGTGAGCTCACCAGCATAATAGAAACACCACTTTCGGACACTACTTGATAGATTGAATAGATTTTTAAAAATAAATACATTACATTATATTGAGCTTATTTCTCCAAAATTTAAAAACAAAGTGATTTCTGGACGTTTTTTTGTTATAATACGCAACTCCACACATGATTATAACCTATTTTTATGATCAGCGCAATGCATGATGGTATGCAGGGCTGAGGTTAGTGACCATCGGTTGTACACTACTTTTCAAAATGCATTCATGGGATACATTGAGTGGTCTATACTAGGGTATAATACATTCGGACAGCTCTACAAAATGGGGAGCTCACTATATAGTCCACTATATAGTGAGTAATGGGTGATTTGGACACAGCATATGACTTCTTTTGCATGATGTAAGGAGAATCAATCAGTCATTTATAGTGGATTTGTTTTCACACAGGGGAAGGCTGGATTTGTATCTGAGGGCAGTAACAGTGCCAAGGACAGCGCAAGAGCTCCTCTCTTCTCGTATGTCAATGAAAAACAAGCTCAGAAAGCATTGATACCTATGCCTGTAAGAAACGATGATCTATCTACTACTAACTTGTTTCCTTTAACATAAATACTAATAAATACACTTGTTTTCATTAAATTCGACAGATAATGCAATGCATGGCAGTTTAGACGGCTGTTTAATCTACTGCTTTCCCAGACTTCATAAATTGCTGGACAATTATGAGATGTCTACAGGAGTGGCTGAGCAGGTGTCAAAAGAGGAGCTCAAGGAGAACAATCTTTTCCTGGATGCCATTCTGAAGACAGAGATAATGAAGGTACCTCATCACATTACTCAATGGTCTGTTTTGCCTTTTTACTATTTGTTTTACATCATGTTTGAACATGTTGAAATTGAGCAACTTAAAGAATGTGTAGTATGTGTACTATTGACTGTTAGCTGATTGTGATCATTCCTGACCAAAGTGAAAGTAATTTAATTTATGTTAAAGTAATTACATATTTATTGGTTTGTAATGAACTGTCTAGCCTTGGAAAAGTATTGATAAAAATAAAAAAAACACTTAAGAGAAACTAATAATGGTTTAATGTAGTAGATGGAAAGTGGAGAGTAAATATGGGCATGTGAGTCAACTGTGCAAACGTAGAGATGTTGGTTCAAGGAGGAAACTATTACCGGTACACAAAATGCAAAGACATCGTGCACAAACATTACCCTATTGAAAGAAAACATTATAATATAGTCCAGTTCTGATTTTGTCTTTTGCAGTGTGCCCACAGGTATTTAGTACGCAAGAGTTCAACCCCCAATCTGATCCGGCTCAGTTTAAGAGGCAACTCTATGATATTTGGTTCAAAGCTCTTATCGCAGAGACAAAAGTGGAGGGTGAGTTAAAAACCTAATTTGATTAGTGTATTTCAGACATATGACCTAAATTGGGTTTGTTAAATGACATATTAATGACTTTTGGCATGAAACAATGGCTTACCATCATATTGCTTGAGGCTTATGTGCTAATAACTTGTGTAATTTGTAAGCCCAGAATTTATACATGGAGAGTTTTATGTTTACCTGCCCATCTCCCTCTCATCTCTCATGCAGTGAAGATTCCTGTGGATTTGAGCATGTGTTTGTTGGTGAAACCAAGCATGGCAAAGAGATCAGTGGGCCTCCATAACTGGGTCCAGTTTTACCGTCAGGAGAAACACAATCATGTGGACTGACAAAGGATACAAGGCCAGGAATAACAAGGACACGGTATTTCATTCATTTATTAATGCATTTAGACAAGGAGACTCTTGTATAATCGTTAATATAACTTTGTGTGCATTGCTTTCAACATTTAAATTTGCACTTTGGTTCAATCTCTAGCCAGATGGGACGATCACGTCTTAAACTTGCAGTTCAGCTGGAATGGTCTAGTCAAGCCAGTGGGCAGCTGTTTCATAGCGCTGGCCAGCCAGAGTTTGAGGTGGCGTCTGCCATCGTCTTCCTTCTGTCTGATGAAGCGTATGACCAATGTTAAGGTTAAAGTGAATGAGTACCTGCTGGAGATTGTGGTGTACAGATTTGGGAACTCCATTGGGACATCATACCCCAAAATGATCAGCAGCAACAACCAGGTACCCTAGGTCTCACTGAAAGGTCATACATGGTATGGAAAAAAGTGATACTAGGAAAGGCTAACAAAAGGCTAACCAGGCAAAAGGGGGCTTTACAGTATAATCCAAATTCCTGAACTGGTAATGTCAGTAGGTATTTTTTTTTGTACTATATTAGAATTCTGCATAATGACTGTTATATGCTGTCATGATCATATTCAGGATCTTATAGTAGGGTTAACCATAAATTGCTTAAGAAATGTGTGTTTAGCCTATAAACAGCTAGCTATAGTCATAGATAATCAAAGACCAAATCTAACCGTTACAAGCTTCTAGAAATCTTTTTTGTTTATTGTGACAAGAAAGTTGCACATTATAAATCAAACTCTTATGTGTATTTTATTAAATCTTAAACTGTCAATGAGATGATCTTTGAATGGCGTGCAAGCCCAACTGTGCACTAGACACAGTGGAATGTGGAAAATGAACACTGGCCTTTATAAAGAATAATGTGCGTTTTCCCTTTTTCTTCTTATCTGGAGCTGCATAGCATACAAATGAATTTGCTAAAAAAAGTAGCTTTTTTTTGTAGAAATACAATATTTGAAGTATGTGCCAAAACCTTTACTGCTGGTACAGTCATATATGTGTGCCTTTTGGTTGTTAAAATAAAGACATTTTCCATATATATAACATCTTGATGTATTTGTTTATTAATATGTTGTATTCCAGCACTTAATACAACATTTAAAATGATTTCTTATTTGAGCTTTTTGGTATTGTCAATTAGTAATTGTAATCTTAGTGATGACAATAAGATGATACATCTTTTCCAAGTGAAATTACTGCTTTAATTTGATCAATTTGTCAACCCTTGGGTTAATGAGCACAAGTTCAGAAATGCAAAACAAAATCGTCAATCGTTAAACTTTTAAAAGGTTCACAGCTTAAGATCAAGACTTCAGATTACATGAAACAAAACATTAAACCCATTACATGTATGATACAATGCTAAATAAACAATCATGAATCAAAGAAATAAAATAAAAATATAAACGATGTTCCGGAAAGTTCAATTTGTGACTTGAAACTGTGATTCCTCGTTGCATGTGTCAATCAGATGAATTTATTTCCAGGACTTCCTGGTGGTCTTAGAACACCTTAGCTCCCCTTTGATGGTCACTAACACGGTTGAAGCAGAACTTTGATGTCGTACTTCTGACTCTTCAGCTTCTCTGTCAGGTCAAACTTCTCAGCTGTGGAGTTGAGTGAGCCACTTACAAAGGTCAAGGGCTTTCTCTCCCAGCTTTTCCTGGTTGAGGTGATCAATGTTGAGGGGTTTGCGACGCTCCAGCAGACATTTGGTCTTCTTCTCACGTTCCGTCATCTTCTTTCCCTTCTTCTGATCTACCTTCTGCAGGTAGCCACCGTAGCCCTTGTTCGAAAGGACCTTCTTTTTCCTGGCTTCCTCCTCAGCTCGGCGATTTGGCGGCCTCTTCCTCACGCCGTGCCTTTTCCTCTGCAATGCGTGCCTGTCTCTCGCGATCGCGCTCGGATCTGATGCGCTGCTGTTCGGCGCGATCGGCCCGACGCCGCTCAATACGGCTCTTCAAAGCTATGAGGTCATCCTCCTCTTTCTGCCTGTTGGAGAAATGCAGCTCAATGAGACTCTGCAATTCATTGAAGTCCTTCTCCGCACGCTTCCGGTGGAGGTCATCGAAGTCCAGCTTCTCTCCATCAGGCAGTTTTGGTGCCATAATGTTGGGAATATACATTTGGGCTTGGGTTTTAAATCCTCTTCTGCCTCTTGTTCATCTTCTTCCTCTTGTTCTTTCTATTGGTTTCTTCTTCTTCAGCCTCCTTCACCTCCTCTTCTTCTTCCTCTACCTCCTCCTGTTCCTCCTCAAAGTCCTCCACAAACTCCATGGTGTCGCACATGGTGCTTCTTTTGGGTGTTTTGGGAAGAGGGGACCACTGAGGAAGAATGTACGGCTGGTGGGACTGAGATGTTCTCCATGGATGCGTTGTGCTTTTATAGGGTCCCTCCCCTTGTGACGTTTGCTAAATGGCTCCTGGATAAGCTTTTTGAACAGATGCACATTGGATCTATTTTCTACTTTATAGAACCTTGTCTTGTCCAATACCCTGACCTCTAACCTCTGACTCTCCTACCCTAAAACCTTTGTGGTGTGAAGAGGAGCCTATTTCAGACTTAAAACAGATGCACACGCACACTTGTGCATTGGTAGGGATCTTGTTTCACACCATGTTTGAATAGATTAACTGGACACCAATATTTAGGCATTCATATAATTGTCTAAGTTGTCTAATTTATCAGTTGCTTCATGTCATCTGTTGCTTTGTGTATAAATAATATTAATTTTTAGGTTCATGGAACTCTAATTTTCAAATTTCTGTTTGAAAATTCTGAAATGATACAGGGAATTTTGTCCCCCACCCCTGAGACAATGTGACCTGGATAATGGTAAACAGAGAGATAACAGACAAAGGCAGACAAGTGTTCAGTGGCTTCTGCACAACTATTTGTGTATTAACATTTCAGTTGGCTCTCTCTGCATGCCATTGGAAACCTATGGAACCACCACCAGTCCTTTGGGAAAATAAACAGTCATGACAGTTTTCTATTTGATGTGTAATGTGGGGAAAATCTTCCAAAAAGTATATATATGTGTGTGTGTGTATATATATATATATATATATATATATATATATATATATATATATATATATATATATATATATATATATATATATAATAATGAGTGACATAAGTTATTGTTCTTTAAACAAATGCTGTTCTTTTGAAATGATCAAAGAATCCCAGTTTCAAAAGATGTTTGTGGTTTCCACAAAATATATAAATAGAATAAATTAGATATGAAAAAAATTTTTTTTAATTGCAATAATATTTCACAATCTTACTGTGTTTCTATGGATGCAATATCATATAAAAAAAAAACATCACTTATGAAAATGTTAACTGCATAAGAGCATAGCAAATATTTTTCAGTTACCCTTTAAAAGCATTGTACTTTAAATCCTTTGCGATTGTTCTGGGAAATTTCTAAGAGCCTGGAAAGAGTCTGTCTCTAGTGTGTACAGAGAAAAAAAGATCTCTAAGCCACTTATTGAGATGGTTTGTTTTAGGATTGTGAAGGAATTTATGGTTCTCCATTGGTCTAATCCTCCCATGCCACCTCTTATTAATGTTGATTTTACTGTTTCAGCATTGTGCACTTATATAAATTAGCCTAATTGTGCCACTCTTATGTCCTTTACTAATTTCCTCAATAATAGACGGGATGAGTGATACTTCAAGAATGAAGGGCAATTATCTCCATCTTCTTCCCTTGTTTGAATATAAATAGTCTTCATGAGCTTACTGTACCCTTCTATTGAGGAGTGATTCTGTCAACCTGCAGTCTGCCAGTATGCTATTTGTGAAATTGTGAGAGACAGGTGGAGGTCTTATTTAAATCAGATTCCTCATTGGTCAGACGCACGCAGCAAGGGACAGCTGATAGGGGCCCATGTGTTTGCGACGATTACAAGATCCCCAAATAGCCGAATAGCAGTGTATTCTCTGTAGTAATTGTTTCAATATAACGGATAGATAAGATTCAAATTCTACATGCATTAAAATTAAACAATTCTTTGCTATTTCTGTACAATTTATCGCCGTAGACATCGTCAAGCTAACTTCCACGTGCTTAGTTTGTAGACAAACGTTACTTTCTTTGGTATTTGCCATTTCACTTTGTGCTATTAGTATTAGTAGCTACTTGTTGAGTAAAATTTGTTTCGTCTTTTATGTAACCTATCTTTGTTATAACGTTATCCTACAGAAAATTCACCTCGAAAGGGAAATATAGTAATTCTTATTCTGCTGTTCCTTTTAAGACTGTATCTAGAACATAATCTAGTCTTAGTTGATATTTTCTGTCGATCTTTGATGACGTATCCCTTCGATAGCTCAGTTGGTAGAGCGGAGGACTGTAGAGGGTAAACGCTGTACATCCTTAGGTCGCTGGTTCGAATCCGGCTCGAAGGAGAATATTTTTGTTCTGTAGAAATTTAGTACTGTTATATCAAGTTGCAAATCTGATATCCAATTATTGATATTGATGTAAATGAATTAAGCTTTTTCAGTTGCTAGCCTGAATAAAATGATACAAAGTGAAACTTACTACATGGAATTAAGGTGTAGTAAAACTTAAGTGTAAAATATATGGATAGTTTCCCATCATGTTTAAAGTTTACCAGCCTACAACAGAATACTTAATGGTACTCAGATTGTGAAATGCATTAATGCAATGCAATTTAATCGTATTCTATTCTATTCAAGGTTCCCACAGTTTAATATGCATTGAATGCGAGCAGTTCATATGAAGAGAGACAGCGCCACTTTGTGGACATACACAACATTTGTTTCCTGTGACAAACAGATTTTACCTCTTCTTTTCTTTTAATGAGACGGTTTTCAGTTCATGACACTTTCAGAGTGATTCAATTGAACAAACTGCGCATGAGGGCTTTGCTAAAGTGGATATTATATACACTACCAGTCAAAAGTTTAAGGAGTCGGTTAGACTTTTTTATGTTTTAAAAGAAGTCTCTTCTGCTCACCAAGGCTGCAGTTTTTGTTTTTGATAAAAATACACAAAAAAACAGTAATATTGTGAAATATTATGACAATTTAAAATGACTTTTTTATGTTAATATATATAAAATGTAATTTATTCCTCTAAAAAAGCTGAATTTTCAGCATCATTACTCCAGTCTTCAGTGTCACATGATCCTTCACAAATCACTCTAATATGATGATTTTATGCTCCAAAAACATGTATGATTATTATCCATGTTGAAAACAGTTTTTACATTTTTATTTCAGGATTCTTTGATGAATAGAAAGTTCAAAAGAACAGCTTTTATCTGAAATGGAGAGCTTTTGTTACATTAAACACTACCCTTTAAAAAGTTTGGGGTCAGTAAGAATTTGTATTTTATTTTGGGGGAAATAAATAAGAAATCAATACTTTCTATTCATCAAGGATGAGTTACATTGATCAAAAGTTACAGTAAAGACATTTATAATGCTAGAAAAGATTCTAATTAAATAAATGCTGTTCTTTTGAACTTTCTATCATCAAAGAATCCTGAAATAAAAATGCTAGAAAACTGTTTTCAACATGGATAATAATCATACATGTTTTTGGAGCATAAAATCATCATATTAGAGTGATTTGTGAAGGATCATGTGACACTGAAGACTGGAGTATAGATGCTGAAAATTCAGCTTTTTCAGAGGAATGAATTACATTTTAATATAAAAATATAATTTGACACAAGAGGCAGTATAGCCCTATTTATGGTTTTGAGTTTAAACTATCACTGTCAGTTAAACCGTGACATCTACACGTTTTCCAAAGTGGACCAACGTGATTATTTCACGTCTTGTCGTGATACCGGGTTGGGCACTGAAGTTACAGGAGTTTCTTCCCGTTGCTAAGCAACGGAACTAGGTCTAGTATTTAAAAGGTTATGGTTAACACGGTTAACGTGGTTTAACGTCGATAGTAATACGTTGTTTTAGCGTACCTTTTGCTTAAACGAGGAGCTGGGGGACACTGGAAAAATAGACATTTTACTCATTAGGCTGCTTCATTAAAAACGTGACATTTAGACGTTTTCTTCGGCGTGGATCAAGTCAAATGAATCCTTTTCACCTTGAAAACAATAAATGTTTTTTGCATTTTAAATACCGGGTTGGAGAAATGTTGTTTTGGCCACTTTGTTTGATATAATCACAAGAATTTTGGCCACTTTGTTTGATATATGCGGTGTTAGGTTTTATTTGTTGGAAAAATATTTGAACATAAAAAAAGTCATTTAAATTGTCATAATATTTCACAATATTACTGTGTTTTTTGTGTATTTTTTATCAAAAAATTGCAGCCTTGGTGAGCAGAAGAGACTTCTTTTAAAAACATAAAAAATCTTACCAATCTTAAACTTTTGACCGGTAGTGTACGTTTACGTCGTTCGCTAACGTGGAGGCGTGGCCAAGCTTGTGTGTTGTGCGTTTGGTTTTGAAACACACTGCTAATGTTGATTTTTAGCATATATAAATATTTATCACGTTTATTTACACTTATAGTTGTTTGTTTTGGTCCTGGGATACAGTGAAAATGACTAGAGTTCTGAAAAGATTCCAAACAGTCGCGTGTTTCGTCGGTCCTTTTTGGAGTAAGGTATGCAAACAACATTTTAAGCACTAAATGCGTGATTATAATCTCCCAAGGTGATTAGGGACTCTATGGAATAAAAGGAATTTATTGGACACTCACTCTATCCTAAAAAATTAGACGAATTTCATTTGTTTTGAAAGAAAAATTGCATAAACAAACCCAAGTTGGTTTTAGGTTTTAAGTTGAATATATTTTAAGATTAAACAAGTATTTGGGCCAATGATCTGTGTTTTGGACAATCTGTGGTTGACCTTGAGTAAGTTCATAGTTAATGGTAATTAGTAAAAACTAATTTATTTTTGTTTATGTAATAGGTCATCAACTATGCAGTGCAAGGGAATCAGCATTTGTCACTTGAAAATGATTGAAGTGACAGAACAGCATCCTGTAAGTAAATGGCGAGAACACCGTACATTCACACTTTATTAAACAAGCACAGTGAGAGGATGAGAAACACTGGTGAATTATATTTTCGAATAGTTTACTTTACAGCAATGGAGAGACACTCAAATAGAGAGTAACAGGGACTCAGAAGGTGGAGACAGATGTCAGTCTGAAAAGATCACAAATGGCTGTAGTTGAGACAAGCAAACGTTAGAGTTCAAAAAACATAGTGCAAGCAAACAGCCCGATGAGAGGTTAAGTAATGTACTGCATGGACAGTCTACAAATGCTTTTAAAGGTTCAATTTTATGTTTTCATAAAGAACAGAGTAAAATTGATCCAGCAATAATTCTTTATATCAAAAATATATCAATGGGTCTATGACTACATGAAAAAGAGAAAGCACATACAATATTAAATATGTACATTTTGTATGTAAGTATTCAGTCAAATCCTTATATACACAAAAATTTAGTCCCAGAGAGTCCAAACATCTGAACGTAACATTGACAGAACATTGCTGCTGTGGAGATTACAGAGCCACAACCTAATTCCAATGTTGTCAGGATGTTGATGAACGCTTGGGTGAAGTCCCTGTGATAATGTACAGTGAGTTTTGAAGTGTTGATGTGCTTAGAGAGAGAATCATGCACTCCCTTTTGAATCGCTCCCGTCAATGGGATTTTGGTTTCTTCCATAAAAAAATGCAAAACATAACAACTCGAAAAAGGTGCCAAAAAAATAAATCAGGGCCTCTGCGAAGTCGTGCTGACCACTGTGCATTGACCATTTCTAAAAAAACAACAACAAAAAAAACAGTAAGTAAAGAAAAACAGTAGTGCTTTGAAAAAAATGTGTCTTCTTTAATAATTTAAAAACAATTAATTGTGCATCATTTCATATTTTGGCATTTACAAGTAATTTAACTACAAAACACTTTAAAATTTTAATATGTATATATATATATATATATGTGTATATTTAAATATATATTATATCTGTAAAATACGTTAAATATATAATTGACAGACCTGATGTTTAAGAGCTACTCTGACGTTGGACTTTTGAGCCCGTGCGGGACCAGACTCCTCGCTGTGTCGTTTTCCAGATGCCAGGATGGTGCTGTGCAGCCCTCGTCCTGAGAATGAGATTTAAAGATTATAATGCTAACTGTAACATCTGCATGACATTAGACTGGTCTCCTGTTAAATGTCTTTACCTGGCTGTCCTGCAGGACTTATGTCTTGCCTGTAGCACATTGTGCCACTACTGTTGCCTGCAAAACCTGCAAGACAAACACTATAATGACATGTCTGGCATTTGTAGAAATAACAATGCAGCTTAGATTTATTGACGTTGTTGATAATTGCAGATATAGATGTTGTTGGTATAGTGTTTGTACCTTGCAGTGACATGCTGCTGGTTGTTTGGTGGCCTCCTTGTGAGTAAACCATCCTGCCGTGCCAGTCACCTTGTGAGGTGGGTGGCATCTGATAGCCTGAGTTGAATAAAAAAAAATCAGATATAGTAGTGGTTTCTACAATATGTATATAAATAATATATATATATATATATATTTTTAAAAGTTGCAGCGACATCTCTTCTTCTTTCTTACTCCATTGCAGCAGTAACAAACCACAACCACACAATCAATTACTAATGGCCAAATTCAAGTCCCGTCCTTAATTTCTTTTTTGTGTGAGAAGCCATTTCGCTTTGTTATGATTCAAGTTTTACTTAAGATATGTCTAATATTGGCATAGCTTGCATAAAAAATAAAATAACGCTTGAGTGTGCAAACCTGAAGATGCAGCGATTTCCTTGGTCACATCTCCTGTTTGGAATCCCATTAAGGTTGTGGAATTCTCACCATTTCCATTAGCGTTGGACTGCACTGTTGCCAGCAGTCCTGTAGGGAACGAGGCATCAGTCAGAGACAAAAAGTGCAGTTTCAGATTCTGTTAATTCAGATTAAAATCACGCAAATCCTTTCAAATATGAATAACCTAAAACAGCCCTCAATATCCAGAAGTTTATGAGTTCAGAAGGATTAAACACATTTACATTATGTTTTTGTACGTAAAAGTATTTAGAAGTTACACCAATAAAAGAGGGAGAAATCTATAGACGCTTGCAGCAGTGACAACATAAACACACGGTACTGCGCATGTGCATAAAACTGGCCCAAACTTAACTTCCGGCAAACTTGCGCAGACAATCCATAACAAGTAAATAACCATAGTAGCTGGTATTTCTTGACAGTCAAAGAAAATAAATGTTACCTGGCCAAACTGAAATGTGACACTACCAGACCCGTTGAACAAAAATAGGAGACAAGATGTTTTCTACTGACGTGTCTGATTTAACGCAGTGTTAAAAAACTGTGGCGAGCGGAGCGCGGCGACGAGGCTTTATTAGGTGAACATATCTCTCCTTATTAGCTTCTTACATGCTTGCTAACCTTTTTTTAAGGCGGGTCTCCACATGACAGGATGTTGGATGGATCTGTGCAGCGTTATGATACATTCTGCTCCGCTGTTAATGTGTTTGTGTGGAGAGAGAGAGAGAGAGAGAGAGAGAGAGAGAGAGAGAGAGAGAGAGAGAGAGAGAGAGAGAGAGCTTGCGAATATGCGCTACACGCAACTCTGCAGTCAAATACAACTTTTCCTTAAATTGTAAAAAACACGGAAATCAATATGTGGCGGTCAGCGCTGATAATGAGTTGGGCTGCCACTAATAAATGCATGGGAAACACTGTACCGGATACTCGGATAAACCTAGCTATTTTAATATAGTATCTAATACAGTCAATGCCGTATTATCCAATAAACAGTATAAACTAACAGAACGGAAGTTAACTTTGGGCCAGCTCATCACCATGGCAACGCGTCTGATGAAAGCGTCTATAGGGCAATATAGCGAGAGCGAGGTATGGGTTAGTGTGGCATTTTCATTTCCCTTAGTTTCTGTCTTACCCAGGCCATGGTAGCTGGACAGTTGCTGGTAGATCTGTTTCATACGCTCTATGTTGAGGCGGCTTGCCTCTGCGTGATGCACCATGGGTTTGGGGTAGTGTACACCAATTATACATTTGGCTGCTTTCTGGACGCTTTCAGGAGCATTCCAGGGGTCGTAGATATACTTGGCTGGGAAACCCCTCAACACTGGCAAATATCGCCTTTAAGAGAAAAGGGAAGTACATTTAATACATATATAATGTAATATATTACATTATAACATTACAATTTCTGGCTGTTATCTGTGACCAGGCCAGCAAGTTTTTATGATGTATCGAGAGCTGTGGTATCCAGGTTTATGTCGATACCACCACATAGGACAAACGATATCCAACAGGTGTAACTGTCGACGCATGTGGAAGCTGTCTGAAAGGGATGTCCAGGTACTAACCTGGATTGTATCAAAAAAAGAAAAAAAACTACAGCTGCCCAGCTCACTACAGAATTAAATGTGCACCTTGACTCTTCTGTTTGTCGGAGAGGGAACTCCACAGAGTCGGGCTGCTATAGCCAAACATTTGGTAACTCTTGACAAAGCCAAATGTCAGTTTCATTGGTGCCAACAATGAAAATGTTGGGCTGTGGACAATGTGAAACATGTATTGTTCTCTAATGAGTCCACCTTTACTCTTTCCCACATCCGTGGTTGTTACAGTGTGGAGAAGTCCCAAAGAGGACTGTTCCACAGTCAGAGTGAAGCATGGGGTGAATCAGTGATGGTCTAGCAGTGATGGTCAACCTATTCTGGAGGACCATGTGTAACCAATAGTACCCTAAGTGGGTGCTGTGTATCAGCAGGATAATGCACTAATACACACAGCTAGACTTGTGACATAATGGTTTGTGAAGTCCCATGGCCTGCACATTCACCAGATCTAAATATTTTGATCCATTTTGGTGTATTTTGGTAGCCTGACTTCGTCATACTCATATTCCTGTCGGAAGATGAGTCTGAAACTCCTCCGTATGGCTTTGATTATGAGGCGTGTCTTAACCGAACCAGGAAAAACAACAACTCTGAACTCAGTTGGATAGTCGGTAAACCTACAACCAATCAGAGCAACGCAGTAAGTCGGCTACTTTGCATAAAGTTGTCAACTACAGAACGTAGCCTAACTTTACTTATTTTAGAAGTTAAATAACGAGTGTTGCTTCTTTTACTTACTTACTCCATCAATGCGACCAAAGGAGAAACCACAATGACCATAGGCTTTTCGTTACGTCCCATCTTCTTCAGCGACCGTCAGAGCCAGCTGATAAGTTACATTTTTGCCGAATCATGTGGGCAAAAATATATTTACGATCGACAAATGCCTTGATTTTTAGTTCTCTGTTTGTCTATTAAAATGAATGCGCTGTCGATTTATTTCACAACAGTGGAATCTATAGATCTCAATTCTCCAGCTGCAGTCATCTCTGAAGGAAGACAGTTAAGCGCTCTTTGATAACGTGATGATTACATCCTTGCAGATCACCTGTCCATCATCGTATAAAGCCCGCCTTGGCAATTTGATTGGCCCGATCATTTTTTGACTGATCATAATTACTCCTCAATGGATCGAGTCCAGACCGAACTTCCCGAACCCAAAAATGTTGTGGGCGGAGTTCGAGGCTGGCATCCAGGCTAGTATTTTGGAGGAGCAGAGTCAGAAAACGTTTTACACCAATATCCCATAGTGACTGTGAAGGACTTCTGTCGTTCTCAAGACGAACTGATGCTGTATTTGCCATAACAGGAGTACTACACCATACTATTAAATGTATTATTGAGGTCTAAAACCAGTTGTTTCAGTTTAATTGCCCGAACTGGAAATGTGTTGTTTTTTCATATGTTCATAATTTCTTTATATGACACCCTTGCCAAAAATTATATCAATGCAATTTGGCATGTTTTATTGTGTTATCAAAACTCCAAGCACAACTACACAATATGCAAACAAAATCTTTAAATAAATAATAAATGTATTTTTTTATCATTCTTTGTTTCCACTGTAGAGTTCTAACTCACCGTATGTAGTCTCCGTTGGGATCGGGGCGACGGCCGAAGCTCACGGGACAGTAGCAGTGGAAGAACTGCTGGAAGAAGGAGCTGCAGGACAGCCACATCCAGCTTCCTGCATTCACACTCCAGTCTGCATCCAGCAGCAGCTCCTCAAAGACCTGTCAAGACAGATGCATGTGAGTGTGGTCATATTAGTAAAATACTTAAAATAATCACAATAATGAACGCTTTTTACTTTCATGCCCTCCTCCCAGCTGATCCACAGATCTCCACGGGTGAGGAAACAGGCGACTGCGTGTCGGGCCAGATGGTGGATCCAGCCCTCTTGCCTCAGCTGGGTCATGATGGCATCGAATCCAGGGGAAACCCGTCCTGCCCTCAGCCCACTTGGCTAAAGCCTCTGGGTTTTTGTCCCACGGGATCTGCACACAAATGGGGTTGCCTTCCATCTTGTTCGAAGCGTGGGTTGTTGGTGGCGGCCGTGTAAAGAGACTCACGCCACAGTAATTGGCCATAAAGGGACAGAGGAGGTGAGCTGTTCTTTTTGACCTATAGGGAAAAGGTGTAATTAACACAAGTGATTATTCAGTTTAACATTAGAAACATCATTTGAAGTACATAAGATACATATGATGACATACTGACCTTTCTGTAGAGGTCTGTGAGTTTGAAGTAGAAGAGTCGACAGGAGAGGCAGCCGAATCTTAAATACGGACTCAAGCCAGTGGGACTAGCCAGCAGTGAATTGGCATTCATTCTTGGACGCTCAAAGTTGGCCACCCAAGCCTAGAAAAAAGGTATTTACAATGAAATTTATTCATTTATTGACTGCACTCAACAAGGATGGCCAAGGGATAGTTTGTCTTCCAACCATAACATTTAGTTATCTGTGATGTTGTTAAACACGATATTTAATTTAAATGACAAATATACACTTCCACTCAAAGGTTTGGGATCAGTATATATGTGTATGTATATTTCTATTCACTCTATGACTTAATTGCTTTTATTTAAAGTCATAAAATATATACATTAAAGTAGGATTGTGCATCTATAATCTCTAAATTTTTGCCAATTTTATTAACCCTACAGTTGTGTGATTGTGGAGTGTCTCTAACCTTCCTCTCCAGGTGCCTCTCTTAGACGAGTGAGGGCCTCTGTTTCTCCTCCAGGCCACACGGCTGAGGACAGGCCCTCTGTGTCAAAGCCTGTTTCAGGTAAAGCATTAACAATTTCACTTTTTAAATCAAAGCCTTTAGTTTAAACATAAAGACAGTTTGTAATTATTATTGTTCTGTTTTTTTTTTAGATGGAGGCAGCAGACTGACCAAGCTCTTCCAAAGAAGGAACCCCGAACTTCTCATCGTGGTCATCAGAGACAGGAGTGGTGCACGCCCCCATGACCTCTGCTGTGATGGTCTCTGCCGGGATCTCCACAGACTCCATCCTGCTGATGAGGGTCTGGTAGCGCTTGTACGTGAGCGGAGACTGGCCTCCATTCAGCTCAATGATCCTGAGACAACAATCCACCAGTGAGTAAGACAAGTCTTTACAGTTGACTCTTTGCTAACCCCTGCCTTAAAAATGACCTTAACAACTGTTGCCATGCGCCATATTAGACAAGCTTTTGATTTTTTTGAATGTCAGTCTTTGGTAATTCTGTGCGTTTGAGTAGTTACCAACATAATTTTACAAACATTATCTAAAAATATGATAAAATGTATACTGGCTAAATCTCGATAATATCATTAAGTTTACTGGTCCAAAGTAAATTAGGGGGCTTTTACATGACAGTTTTTCCTAAAAACTGAAAACTTGTTATGAATTTTGGCCTTTCATTTACACGACAACAGTGTTTTGGGGGTCTGAAATCTCAAACTTTTGAAAATGTGTTTAAAAGTGCAAGTTTTTGGAGGTTGGTGTAGCTAAGCAAAGGGTCAATGATTACAAACAAAGTAATTATGAGGCAAAAGTTCTGACAAAGTTGGATGAATTTAGAAGTACGTACTTGTCCAGATCGTAGAGCGTGTGAGAGATGCGAACAATCACCTCCACGCCTGCCTCATTGGCCAACTTCTTGATGGCTGCATCTCGCTCCTTTCCAAATGGCTCCGAGTCTGTACTTCGTAGGACAGACGAGTAATATTCCACTCCTGGACACGTTACAATAACATACCATTAGGGGAGCGCAAAAGATTCATCCATGGACACACAATAGTGGTAGAGAGCCAAATCACAAAACGTATGAAAGATTAGATGTTAAGTGTCACATTTAAATTATTAATTATATGACATCCAATCCAGAAATATTTTCCTGGTGCAAGATTATTACTTTAGAAATCTAACAATTCAGTCAATTGAAAGCTGGACCTTAAATAGCCTGGGGAAGACATCGGTTGGTTGGCCACGGATAACGAAGAGTCGTGAGTTTAGTTTGCGGAGGCTGGCATCCAAGTCTTCCAAACACTGCAGTAAAAACCTGAGCAACAAGAGAAATGGCATGTATTTATAGCCACATACTGACAAATAATATCATGCACTGCACATAATATAAGTCTAATTAGGTAGGTCTACTCACAATAACTATTGCAGTGCTATTGCACTGTGCAACTGTAAAACATTTCAAAGAAGGCAAGGCATTGAACAAGGATAGGGTAAAAAAAAAACTCCACTGACAGAATAATGGATATGATTAGAGAGCATTACTTCCTGAAGCTACAGCACATTGCAAACCTCACCCATTTTTTATTTATGACATTAAAATCTAATTGTTTTTTTATATATATATAATTGATCATTTTTATTTTGTTTTTAATGATACATATGATAATTGATAATTGCTTTGGGAAATAGGGGCAATAGGCAATGCCTGAGTCAGCTTGACACCATTGAGATGAGTACTACTTGCAAAGAGCCATGCTTACAGTGAAAGAAACTGATTTTTATTAAGCAGACGACTGCCATTATAACAGACTGCTGCCCTTATATAGCTTGCATTGTGCATCAATTAATCATGCACTACAATGACCCTGAATCAGGTACCTTGTAAACAAAACTTTTAACAACCGTTAAAATTATGCATCCTGGCTGTCAAACGATTAATCACGATTAATCGCATCCAAAATAAATGTTTTTGTTTACATAATATACGTATGTGGGTGCACTGTGTGTGTATAATTATTTTATATATATAAACACACACACATGCTTGTATATATTTAAGAAATATTTTCATGTATATATTGCATATAGACTTATAAATAATTTATATTATATATAAATTAAAATCTTTTATATAAAAGTTATTTTATATTATATTTAATTTTTTTCTTAAATATACATGCATGTTTGTGTATTTATATATGAAGAGTTCAGATGCAAAAGCCTCTAAGTGCCATTTGAAATTTTCTTCTAAAATGACCATTTTTATCAAGCTTGTATATTTAAGTTCAGTAATTTCACTTAAATGACAATTAATAGGTAATCTTCATTGCCATTTAAGTGAAATTACTGAACTTAAATATACAAGCTTGATAAAAATGGTCATTTTAGAAGAACATTTCAAATGGCATTTAGAGGCTTTTGCATCTGAATTCTTCATATATATATATATATATATATATATATATATATATATATATATATATATATATATAAATAATTATACACCGTGCACCCACATATATTATGTAAACACAAACTTTTATTTTGGATGTGATTATCGCGATTAATCGTTTGACAGCCCTAATCCTTGGCTTTGCTAGCACTATGCTCTTTCTATGAACAGTGCAGTCCTGTGTAAAATCAGAAAGCTGTGGATGGTTGCTGGTACATTGATACAAGGGCGCTAATGTGTTCTGAGTGGTGTTTAATGTGTTACTATGCCAAGTCAAAAGGCCACATGAGTCTCACATAAGAATTTTTTAATTCCCTCCTTCAGTGTAAGACAATGTTGCAATATTTGAGGAATCTTTCATCTCTGATCTCATCAACAATCTAGACGAGTTACCTGCTAAATTGTTAATGTTGCATTTGCAAACTGCACCAGATATGTATTCATTCACTTTTTAAGCACTGGGAAAGAATGTAACGATGGCAACTGTGATAAACTGAATAATTGGATAATATGTTGATTCCGTGAAACAGTGACTTGTCTCTGAATGATTCAGTCCATGATTGATATGAAGACTTGAATATTTCAGTCTGATTCGCTCATTGGCTCATTATGAACCACGCCATGTGAGCAATTTGAACGTTAATTGTACAGAATTTTTTTTGAAGTAGTGCTGTTGAAAAAGTAGTGCAGGAAACCCAATGGATCTTTTCAAATAGCAAGCAGCAGCAATTTGAAGGGCACTTGGCCATGATGCAGTGTGTTGTTGACCCAGAAACCCAAATCCTATTGTCTGCAGGTTCGCACATTAAAGATCTCAACCCTAAATGCTGAGTAAGAGGAAAGCTCCAGCCTCCAAAGCTAACCTCTTCTATACCCCCAGACTACCTTGAGTAATCCTGGCCAAGTTATACTCAATCTCAAATTAAATCTCTCTAAAACTATGTGGGAATGACAGTCAGACAAAAAAATGTTATGTAACATGCATTTCAAGGATTCCTGTCTGGGTCTTAGTGCAGATCAGAGGCAGGAGACACTAGTTTAATGTGTCTTGGCAAGTTTTGTATTATTTTAGTGCAAAATCTATTTTCTTCCTAAAAACCATAAACAAACAACCTAGTAAACACATAAAAAATACCCTGGTGACGTCCTAAAATCATGGCAGCAGGTTTGCATGGGTAAGCAAGCAGTATCATTAACTTATGCAATTTTCTGCAATTATGAGAGGCGAGTTTTGGGAGCAGACCAGATAATATTCCCATACTTTATCACTAAGACATTCATTGTAATCGACTACCCAAATGTTAGTTGTAAATTTACACAAAACCAAAAAGACTTATCAAGCAGCTCTTACTGTTTGTGATAACCACAATATTGATACTGTCTGTGATCCTGTAATCAGGTTTCGCCTCTGTGTGGAGGAAACATGTTGTACTAAGATCAGTCAGCAATTTGTGTAGAAATTAGGGCTGTGAAACGATTAATCGCGATTAATCGCATTCAAAATTAAAGTTTGTGTTTACATAAAATATGTGTGTGTATAATTATTTTGTATATAAATACGCACATATGCATGTATATATTTGACAAATATCAAATATTTATATTTATGTATAATATTAATTTTGTATAAATATATATAAAGTACATACATGCAAATATTTCTTAAATATATAACATGCATGTGTGGGTATTTATATATACAAAATAATTATACTACACACACATTTATTATGTAAACACAAACTTTTATTTTGGATGCGATTAATCACGATTAATCGTTTCACAGCCCTAGTAGAAATTTGTGTTTTTGGTCGGTAAGATCTTTTAAAGAAGTCTTTTGCTCACCACGGCTGCATTTATTTAATCAAAAATATAGTAAAAACGGTAACATTCCACACATTTGTGTTTTTGTAGTTACAATAACTGTATTCTTTTCAAAAACGTGTGCCTTGAAACCTGTTGCATTTTCAGGCCCCAAACATGCCATTGTCGTGTAAATGAACGAAGTAATGAACAGCCAACAAGTTTTTGGTTGAAGAAAATAACTAAACATAATCCTGATATCTCTCAGTTTTGGACTTTACTACATAAAAGTTTACAAATGATTCATGCTGCACCAAAACATCTGTCTTTTTATTTCCGTACTGTTGTACCATCCTGCCCGCTCCACATGTTCTCACGGAAATGGTGTCCTCTACTTGCAGTCAGTGATAATGTGTAAATCCCTGTCTAAGCCATTGACTCGCTGCCCTATGATTGACCGCAGTGTCATGTTATGACTAGCTGCAGTATTGTTGTAATGATTGCAGAGATTATTCAGTGCATCAAGTTCAAATGTGAAATTGAAGTATATCAAGTTTGTGGTGCACGTTAGCAGTCAGTTATATAGGTGCAGAACAATATTTTGATATTTTAGTATGACATTTATATATATATATATATATATATATATATATATATATATATATATATATATATATATATATATAGATAGATGGATAGATAGATGGATAGATATAGATATACATACATTAACGTGTGTGTGTATATGTATATTTTTCCCTTCAATATTTTAACAACAATTAAAAATACATAAATCACACCCTAAAAAGGCCAGTATGGAGCAAATACACTTGCAATAACCAAACAGGCAGACTTTTATAAGTTTATTCTTTTATATAATGTAAATGTCACCCATTTATTCTCCCCAGTTCATGTAAACTAGATGGGTCCAATCAGAGCTTATTTTGATACCATAACAGGTCACTACGTTAGCATATTGTAGAAGTCAGTACGATCACTCAATATAACACACTGACCCATTTCTGAGCCCAACACAATAGATACAAGAGAGCGGATTATCATCAGAGCAAACAATCAGATCACGTGCTGACAATTTTTTATTTCGTCTTTTTCTTGCAGTTTAACATTCCCAAGTTCTCACCCACTTTCATTGTAAGGGAGAGACAGCATTAATAATATTCTTCAAAACTCCTTTTGTGTTCAACGGTGTAATGTAAAACCATTTGGAATGACATTAGTGTGAGTAAACCACATAACTTTTGTTTATGGATCAACTCTATACAGTATAGCATGGGTGTGGTTAACTGATGCAAGGGGCTGTATTATGTAATATTGCTTGCGTCAAACAGAACTAAGGCAAATGCTACAAATATATAATGAAAATCTTTCATCTTTAAAAGAAAAAATATTTTATTTGATATTATCTGATGACTCGTGCTCAACCAGTCAGACTCAAAAAGAGACAGCCTAGCCTAGTTTCCCTTTAGTAATTCAGATAATAAGACATACTGTAATACATTCTGATTGCAATCAGTCACTCATTTTTATCTGTAAAACCACTAATTGATATCTGATAAATTGTACAAATCTGGAAAAATGCCTTTGTTAATTCCATAAGGCATGTTGTTATTACTATGCTTTTTAGACTGGTAATAAACTATAGATTATTAAAATGGAATGGATCCAGAACTAACTTAAACTATGGGAGAATAGGAATTGACTAAATATAGGATAAATATGGAAAAGATTAGACCAGAATCGATCAATTATACACTAATGTAATAGTAAATTGGAAAGTGTGTCATCCTTTATAGCACAGCACTCCAAATAAGATCTTCCAAGCGCATAGGCCTAAATTTTATTATTTGGCATATTTGATCCATTACCTCCACCTGCTGATCCCGACGTTAGACGAACCGGCGAACCAGGGGTCAAGGATGTACACACAGCGGACATTGTGCGCTCCCTGGATGGAGTCTCTTAGTGATGGATTATCGTGGAGCCGCAAGCCCTTCCTGAACCAATGGACCGTATTTACCACCATTACTCCACTCAAGTCCCTTTAACCGATTTTAGTATGCTGGGGTGATGCGTATCAGACCTCCTTCACGTTGCTCTACTGCACTCCAAAGAAGAAACTCCTTTCAAATGCGTAAAAGACGACAAATATTGTAATAACGTCACTATAAATGAAAAACTTCCAATTATCTCCGGAAATAATTAGCCTTGCTCTAACAAAACACTTTCCATCATTATGTCAAGTGATTTGGAACGCGACCACAGTTGAAGCATTGGGACACGAGCAGGATAACCGCGCAACCGGATACACGACTGGCTTTAGGACCAGGACGCAAAGCAAAGTACGCTTCCCTGTTGTATAACTTGTTTTTCTGAATTATCCAAAATAACCAACAATTCTGTACATGTTTTATATCTCACATGTAGAGCAACTTCAGCTTTGAGTTATATTCAATTTCAATGCGCGTGGTCTTCCAGGTGAAGTCAACGGAGTCCGACGTGACGTTACTGTAAGCCCGAATCAGCACGGTTATGTAAATATCAATATGGGCTCGAGCCCCTCGTAACCGCGTTACAGGCTGTAAAATAAAGCAGTATCCAACACGAAATGACACCACGTATTAGGTATCCTTCTTGTCTTGATTTGTTTTCCTTCAAAGTTACGTAAACTTGTAAATATTTTCCCACGGAGAAGGTTCCACACACTTTTCGTCCATGCAATTCAGTGTGTGTCGACTAAGCTCCACCTCAGTGATTGCGCACATGAAGTTGCGCGTTCTGGTTTGTCAAGCCCTATTATGACGCTGCTGGACTCAATCACGTTTCTTTGGTGATATCTTGGTGTGATGACTACACTGTTAAACTTTATAGAATGCTCTTCATCGCATTATGTGGATGATGATTACTCTTTGTCGTTTATGTTAATATTCATTAAATAGTAATGTCAAAATGTTATTGTTTATATCAAAACTATTCATAAATGCATTGAATTATTAAAAATCATGTCTATGCATACTCTGCTCGGTTTGCATAGATATAAACGCTGCAAGCCTTGATTTATACATTTTTTACTCCATAAGGACAGTTAAGTGTAATCCTTGAAGCTGATTGGCTGGAGCTTCAGTACCCGGATAGGCACATGAGAAGCGACATGATCAAGCTCGTGTACGTGCGCGGTTCTTTGCTGAAGCGCGTGGCGCTGTTGAGTCGTGCTGTTAAAATCACCTTTTTTGTCTTTACAAGAAATGTTGGCAGAAATGTATTTTCTGCTCAGTCCTTTGCTTGCAGTTCTTGCACTTGGGTCTCTGCATGATGTGTATAATTTTTAAGCAACATTGCACTTGATTTTTCTCCTGACCATGACAAAAATCTCTGCACCTTCTGATGAATTGCTACGCTGTTTTTAATTTTGTGCTTGCATCTGAATATCAACATATGTGAGATTTAGTTGGTCGAAACAGTTTTGAGGTTGACTGATCTAATTTTGTGTTTCTGGAAAATAGTGATCTATGACATTCGATTATGTTGAATATCAAAGTTTTTTGTGTCTATTTGTAAATGAGGTATTTTTGGACACATTCGTGTTTTTAGATTTGTGGAGTAAAATTTCTTGTTTTTATTTGGAATTAAAAAGATACAATTAGACCCTTGGGTATATGACCTGAATTGGCACAGAAGGCATGTTGTCACCAGTGTTAATATTTTTACATTTAATAATTATTGTAATTAATGCTGTTATTCAGTATTTCCACCAATTAGATCTACATTTCAGACATCTTTGCTTTCGTTAAAACCTTGGTTAGTAATTAAGTATTTTACATTAATGACAAATATATAAATATTGAATGATATTAAGTCAATTACGTGCTGTAAAAGTTTAGCCAGAGCAGCTTTTTACCCCAGGTAGTAGGTCAACTTACCCCAGTAGTGGGGTAAGATGGCCTCCTTGAATAATTTTACATTTTGAACAACTAAATTGCACTTATCGAGTTATGCTTTTGTAATAGTCCCTGGTTTGTTTACAGCTAGCTTTATTAAAAAAAAATAAAAATAAAAAAATTCAGGCACTGAGCATAAATGTCTGAGAGGCATAAAAATCAGAGCACCATCGTTTTTCTTTCTATGCGGCATTATTTATGTATGAATTTTGTCATTCCAGTGAAATGGTATCTTGAAAAATGTCTGAATGTGTGAAGTTACTTGTGCAATTTATCGCTGAAGCATATAACATTTTCCTGGGCATTTGTATAACCAAATTAAACCTTCCAGATGAGAAATGAACCTGGAGATCTAGACTTAATTACACATTTCTTATTCATACTTGTTCTTTTTATCCTGATATAACCATAATGGTTTCTGTGTATCTAGAAGATGGAATTCTTATGGGATTTATACATAAGAACCATATACATTGTCGCCTTTGTGTTTCCAGGCAACACGCAGTCATGGAAGAACATGTGAAGGAGATATCTCAATTAAGAAGGACAAACTCTGCATCCCAGCCTGCCCACTGATTTGTTCATATGCACGGTGCATATAAGGTATGTGGAATTTATTAACTGAAATTAGGGCATACAAAGGTTTAATGTTGTCAACATCAATGCCATATTCGGTATATTCACAAGCCTTGCTGAATGTCACACCATCTTATCTATATACCGTGTTTTGCATATTTAGTGATTCAGTAATTTTCTTATAGTGGTGTTATTTCCTTTTTTTTACACGTTTGATGTCTTAATCCTGTATTTAATGTGAGAATAGAGCAATAATGTGATATTAGAACAACTAGTGAGGTACTGAATAAAGGATATTTACACAATATCACCCATAGAGGGCGCCAGATACGCAACAATTCTCCACTCAATGCACCAAACTCCAAGGCGTTCTCTTTGTGCGTATTAATAATGAACTTGATAAGGAGACTGATTGCAAGGCTTCTCACTTCAAAACAATTGTTTTTTTGTCACGCCCAGAACTCTTAGCATAGTTAAACACCCAACGCCTAGACGTGTTTTAAACCCCATTCTCGTATAGGCTATCGTGCTTGTTTCGTTCCAGAACGTTTTGATAAATCTGGAATAATTGGAGTTTCATTTTAAATGGTTTGAGACAGATGAAAGGTAGGCTACAGAAGCTGTGCAAGAGATTGCTTTGATCTGCACATTTCAGAATCATCGCGTAAACATCCTCAGGCTAAACAGAAGGGTGTCAAGATGGTAAAGAAAGAGTGTTTAGAAGCGATTATGGACTATATTCATCTGCATTTTTGGACCTATATAAATATTTTTTCAATAAAATCTATATAATAATATTTAGTGTCTTAAGATAATAGCGTCTTCAATAATACTATTAATAAACTAAAGCACCCATGTAGTTTTGGAGCCTGTTGATTAAATGTGTAGGCTACCTAATTCTCTTCTGCATATTCCCTACCTTCTATAAAAGTGATTTATATATGCAATCCTCCCCTGTGAGTGTCTATTTGCATAGCTCCTCCCTATACGAGTGGTTTCGCAGGGAATGATGCAGTGGTTGGTGAAGGCGTTTTGAGCTCTCGAATTACGCACACGAAGTTGGGAGCAGAGGCGCGCGGTGGTGATCGATACATTTTTTCTGGTGACTTACCAAAAACATTAAACGAATCTGTTATTACGCACGCTTGCAGATTGGTGTTTGCTCGTGAAATTAGGTGGCAATACATTCCTATATAGCCTACTGCTCAGAGGAGAGGGCGCGCCACGGGAACGCGCTTTGGGTTTTCCTTAAAATATCAGGCATAAGCCTAACATTATGAGGTGCAGCCATGGCAGGCAAGGGTAAGACAGCGGCGAGGACGCTGGAGGATTTAACGCTCGATTCCGGTTATGGTGGAGCAGCGGATTCCTTCAGGTCGTCCAGCGTGTCGCTCTGTTGCTCGGACACGCATCTTTCGTACGCGCATGGGGGCAACTGCTGGCATCTGACTGAATCCATGCACAGCAGACACAACAGTTTGGACGATGGCCAACACCGTCCTGGCGGAAGACACGGAGATCCTGGAGTGTTCGGGCCAGTGCGCTAAACTGCCGAGCTGGAGGAGGACGTGCCGTGGAGTCTTGGAGAGGTGGAAGGCGCGCTGCGCAAAGACGAGGAGCTGTGCGTCGGGGAACGCGTCGCGGGAGATCCCAGCCGAAGCTCTCCGCGCTGGTCAGCCGCGCGCTGGTGAGGATCGCCCGGGAGGCTCAGCGCCTGAGCCTGCGTTACGCCAGATGCACGAAGCACGAGATCCAGAGCGCCATCAAAATGGTCCTCTCGTGGACCATCTCCGTGAACTGCATCACTGCGGCGCTCAGCGCGCTGTCGCTTTACAACATGAGCACGGGCGATAAGTTCGAGCCGGGGCAAAAATGCCCGATGCGGCACTGCTCTCCGTCGGGAAGTTCTTCAGGTGGATGGTGGATAGCCGGGTGGCCCTGCGCATCCATGAGCACGCGGCGATCTGACCCGTGCGCCTGTATGGAGAGCCTGTTCAGAGAGCTGTTCAGCCGTGTGCAGAGGAGCGCGCTGGTGGAGAAGGAGAACGGAGTGCCAAAGTTTTCACTGGAGTCCCTGGAACAGGCCATAAGTAACGATTCGGAGCTGTGGGTCTCTTGCAGCCGGTACCAGCACCTCATTTGTGGCAAGAACCGCAAGCGGTAGGCTAAATGTTTTTATTTATTTTTTATTTTTTATGCATCCCTTTTTTGCGTCGCTAATATAGTCACACTTAGTATTATAACAATGGGCTTTATATTCATATCCTTCTTGTCATTGATTCCTGCTGGTTTTATGATGCAACTACAATTGAAACGCTCCTGAACTCAGTCACAAACCTAATTTGAGGTCAGTCAACAGTTGTTCCGTCCATCCACCTACTTGCCTCCTACCTGCATCCTTTTGTGAAAGCACGATTGAGAGGGTGTTTCGTAATAGTTGCTAGCATAATCAAATCCTTGCACTTCCTCGCTAGCATATTGTGTGAATGATCCATAGTTAATAAATGTGTTCTGCTTCTCTGCAGCATGGTTGACTTATTTATTTCTCAAAGATAAATAAGTTCTGTGGGAGGACATGAGTGAGTGCAGCAGGGTGTTTGTTTTCAGACTTCTTATTCATTTAGACTCTGTAACAGGTGCAAACACAACAGGAAGTGCTTCACACTGTTGTGCCGCAGTCCCTTTTTTTCCTACACCTGTTGAAACAAACTCGTTTTTGGCTTCTGCCATGAGGGGCTTATTTTGATGGCAGGAGTCTAGTAACATTTAAGGTTGTTATTCATTTCTGAAAGTGATTATCAACTATTGTGAGTGACCAGTTTGGGTTGGTAGTTTTATCTTATGGTTGAGGCATATTCCAGCAAACCATAAAGATTCCTACAATGAAATTTCACACTTTTGCTATTCATGATGCAGCTTACCACAGGCATGTGCTTTCTCTGGTGTGATGAATGTTGGAGAGTTGACCGAAAGATCTAAATACTGAATGTCCAGCTTCACATTAACATGGTTTACATATGTTTAGCCACCTTAGTCACCTTCATGTCATTTCCAAACCCATATACTGTACATTTATTCCTTCTGTAAAACACAAAAGCAGAAATTTGGGAGACTGTATTATTTGCTCTTTTCCATTGCAATGAATGGAGACTGGAGTGAACAGACATTGATTATACTTGCATTAATAAAAAAAATATTTTAAACTTCCTACTCATCAAAAAATCTTGAAGAAATGGGTCACTTTTAGAAGCTTAAATGGATCGTTCACTTTGAATTTTATTTTTTGATATGTTTTATCTTACCTCAAGGGCATCCAACATGTAAGTGTCTTTCTTTCCACTGTATTTTCTATTTTGATATTTTTAGGTCAAGCCGTTCTTGTCTGTCAGTCATATAATGGATGTTTATTGGGTCCACCTTCAAAGAGCATGCACAGAGAAGTCCAAATTAAACATGATTTAATGACTCGTAAATTTTCGTACACATTGATGGCCTAAGGCACGAAACGAGCGGTTTGTGTGAGAAAACGAACAGCATTTATATGGGTGGACCCCATAAACCTCCATTATATGTCTGACAGACAAGAACGGTTTAACCTAAAAATATTAAAATACTGTGTAAATAAACACACCTACATCTTGGATGTGTTTGAGGTAAGCTAAAACATATCAAATATACATTTCAAAGTGAACTATCCCTTTAAAATCTCCAGTTTCCATTTATTGCAATTAAAGAATACCTGATGTTTTTCCCCATACAATTTCACCTTTTATGTGCAATGCAAGATCGTCACCTTTCCAAATGCTGAGCTTTTGGCACCTTTCCTGCAATGCCTCTTGTGCTTTCTTCTTCTTTTTTTTTTTGTAATGTCACTGTGGCATTATAAGGTTCAATTTTGGAGCAGATTGCTGTTCCTCTTGTGAGCTTTTAGAGTACAGTGATTGCAGCACTGGTTAGTGATCAACTCTTATTTATCTACCTTATACTAAGCTTGAAGACATAAGACTCATATGCTTGAGCATGGCTTGTAATGCATTACTGATTTGTTGATTGACTGATATATTGGGGTTTCTCCTGTATAATTATCTAATTTTCTTCCCTTTCCCTTGTTCGTTTCATGCCCGAACTCCCGCCTGTCTCAAATACGTGAAAGCCGTTTCAACAGCCTATAGTTACTTGTATAGCGGTTATGGTCAATTTTTCCGTGGCAAACCCAGCAGGGTTGATTATCGACATGCGTAACTGGCTGACCGTTTCCTGATATAATGATTTCTTCTTGCAAGAAAGAAGGAGAACAAAGAGACCAAGCTAAAGTGAAAGATGTGGAGGGGCAAACTGAAAAAATGACAATGTCAGGATGGGTGGAGACGTGATGAAGGTGAATAAAATGATACTGAAAGAGAAATGACTTGAGATGAGACAGCGAAATGAGAAAGTTGGAAGAAAATTTGCGTGAAGACACCAATATTAGGATAAAAGAGCAGGAAGGACTGTTGATAGGGTTTTTTTTTGTGTCATAGGAGGTAAAAGAGCAGACTGTGAGTCCCAGATAAGCCAAGAAAATGTAATTTTGGTTCTTGATATGAAGGGTTTTGTTGCCTCCCGTAAATATTGCATCTCTTCAAATTCGTTCGGAGCACGAGCTGTCCCTCCACATCTTTTATTGATGTATAGCTAATGTCGCTCTCTCAATTTCGGTGTAATTTGTTTTTCATGAGTTGCTGACAGCAGTCGTTTCACTTGTTACTTGTCAATATATGCTACATGTCAGTCAGGAAATGTGTCCCTTAAGACACCTGAAAAGTGAGAGGTGTAGTTGCACCGCCTAAATGTGCTTGAGAAATGTTGCTTTGGGTGTTTTGAATTCAAACCAATGCAGCAGACGGTCAGCTGGCTCAACTGAAGCTTGGTCTTTGATGTATTGTGTTGAATGTATGGCAGATTTAGGACAGACACGGACAGAAGAGATTTAAAATGCAATGAAGATCAGCTGGAGGCCCAACTTATCAACTTACAAAATCTATAGTTATATGTACACTAGCGTTCAAAAGGGTCTGTTTATTTTTTGCAACATGTTTGAAAGTCTTTTAATCTCACCAAGGCTGCAATTATAAGAGTAAAATGTGGTTAAACACTTATACTGTGGTATAATGTTCCAGTTATATATAATAACTGTTTTCTATTTGAAATGCAAATCAATTCCTGTGATGGTAAAGCTGAATTTTCAGCATCAATTTACTCCAGTCTTCAGTGTCTCATGATTCTTCAGAAATCATTTAATGAGATGCTGCTCATGAAACATTTCTTGTTATTATCATGCTGAAACAGTTGTGACGCTTAATATTTTATTGAAAACCTTAATATGTTTTTTTAGGATGCTTTAATGAATAGAACATTTAAAAGAATAGCTTTTATTTAAAATTTAAATCTTTTGTAAAAATATAAATGTCTTACTGTCTCTTTTGATTAAACCAAATCAAATCTGATTCACTGAAAATAATCAAATGAAGGATTTTGCAATATTCAGAATGGAAAATCACCAAATATTTTGATGCTGCTTTTGTAAGTGCTTTATAGTGCAAACTCTGTGTTGCATTTTCAATTTCCTGGTTTCTGTTTTAATGGTTTGATTAAATGTCAGTGTTAAGAAAGAAATTCATATGGTTTCTGAGTAAATGATCACAATTTTCCATATGAGTTTACATATATTTTTACCATACTTTACTCATCAAAATAAGTTGAGCAATTTTCAACTTTTTTTCAACTAATTTAAGTCAGTTTAATGTAATTTAAGTTAAGTTGACTTAAAAATCCAAGTTGATTGTACTTCAATATTTAATGCAGCAACTTTTTCTTTTACAGTGTACAGTCAAATGAGAGTAGAAGTCCAAAGCTTGTGTTAGTCACGATTCATCCCGTAGTCTGCTCTCAGCTCACATCATCTCTGTGCTCTGATTGAGCTTGACCCTAACGTGATGTCAAAGAATAATTTTCAATTTTTGACAATTTAGAAATGTCATGACCTGGCCATGTATTTCTGTTCCAGTTACATATTAGTTTGTGCTGAAATCAGCTGCGGATTACTGTTTGTAAGACTTTGGTTATTAGATGCTGGCGTCGTCCACATGACGTATTGGTGGGGTCTGCTTAGTCAGTGTGCTTGGTGTGCTGCCCCCTGACCTCTCTGAAGGATTAAACTGTAAGAATGCTGTTCCAGCAGGTGGCTGATGAGTATATTCTGAGCCCACGCTGAGCTCAGGCCAACGGTGAAACACACTCGTCAGCCGTGATTCTCTACAACACTCCTCTTCATGAGGGCTGGAGCACTGACAGCTCGCTGCCAGATTTCTCCCACTCCACACAAGCCTTTGGGGACCGTTCAACTCATCGATACACCTTGCTTTATAATGAACTAGTTCTAGCCAATGCGCCAATAATCAATTTCATGTTATGTCCGATAACCAATATTAAAATTACACATTATTAAGCCTAATAATAAGCCTAAAAGTATGATGACATAAAATATACAAATATCATATCATTTTAATATTTGCTTAAGATTGCATTGACAGTTATTCAAGTTATATAGTTTTTGGAAGATTAAAGTTAAGTGAGCATTAGATTACGGCAAAGGTAATCTCAATGTAAAACTAGGGAAAATGTATGTTTAAATATTCAATATCGACCAGTTTTATTAAATGTATAGAAAAAAGAATTGTCTCATAACCAAACTATTATATTGAAACCTTAATTTTAAGTTTGTTCAGATTTAAATGTGACCAAACTTGATGACTGAGTTGTGTATTTGTTGTTGAATTGAAAATTTTCTTAATTAACTTTAACTTTTAACTTTTACTACTCAATTATTTACTTGAATAATTGGTTGAAATAAACAGTTATTTATTGGTTGTGGACCATTTGCAAATATAATATAGGCAGCATTATCCTAATGACAGAGGAATCAGCCAATCACAGTGACGTGGAGGCACTGCACGTGTTACTTGAACTGATTTAAATCGTTTTTATAATATCTCATATTTTGTAACATTTTAGTTGTTTTATTTTTATACTGTCAAAGGTATGCTTCTTAGGAGGCTCTTGTGTTCAAAAACAGCGAGATGGAGTGAATTGAAATGGAACATGGAAATCAGAAGTTAGTTTCACTTGTTGCATGGTCTTAAAGAGGATCCATACGCCTTTTTCATGATTTTGGTTTTGGATTATTCTGGAAAAGGTTTTTCTTGAATGTACGAAAAAAAATCCATATTATTTTTGTCGTATTTTACATTGTTGCATAACCTCACTTCCCAAGCTGTCTGTAATGCTCGGTTTAGTTCCAGTCTGGATGAAGCCTTTCCTTCTGAAAAGCACAATGTGCTCTGATTGGTCAGCTGGATCAGTGTGTTGTGATTGGTCAACCGTGTCAAGCATGTTTCGGAAATCTCACACCTCTTTCTATAACCGGTCATGGTGACAAAACAAAACTAAGGGAACTCAACCAATGAACTCAACCAATTAAATGGGGAATATTGGGACTTGTATGTTCCTGGAAGAAAACTTAAGACTAAAGTTGAGAGTTTCAGGGAGTTTACTGCTCACTGATATAGAGAATGACTCCCTTTGGAGTGGACTGTAACTTCACAGACCTTTTCATGCACAAACATCAACATTAAAGAAAATAGAAAATGTAAAAGGCAAGGTCTTCATTAAAAACATAATTGATTTAAAGAAGATTTAAAAAAAGTGAGCCAAGATGCAGTAGCCAAAGACGGTTGTTAGGCGACTAGTCGATCATCCTAACCCATCCCTAATTCCTGGGATTAACCTGATGTTGCTTCATTGAACAGATTATTTAATGGAGATGTTTGGACATTCCCAATGGCACTGCAAATCACATTGCATGCTAAAATTCTTGTTTTCTGCAGTCACGTTTCAGTCTGTGCGCCAATAGAGCATGCATCTGGTTGCAGATTCTCCCAATTGACATGTAAGATTATTTTGTTAAATCCCATCCATGTGAAGTCTGCCATTGCAAGCTGTAGGAACTGTGATTCCAAAAGGAAGGTTTCATGGTACTTTGAGTTCTTGTGTCACTGACTGCCTTTGATGTTAAAGTCCCGTAATCCGTTCAGATGTGTTGATGCAGCCTGTGTTGATGCATCATAATTGCATAATTACCGAACTTTTCTGAAGTCGCATGTGTTGTTTCCGTGAGAAAGAAAAGCCTTGAGCTGTCGCAGTGTTTGTCTTTTCTTTCTATAGATATGAGGAGCATTTGTTGTTCTCCTGACAGTCATATCCTGATGTTTCTCTGCAATGTTTTCCTGTGTTTAAGATGAGAAGAGGAAGTTAAATGTGTTTGCGTTGTGTTAAATGGCTTTTCAATTTTGGAACAAGAACTTTATTGAATTGAAAATATTTTTCTTGATATGTATGTGTGTGTGTAAATATACATTAGCTTTAAGGGATAAATGTCCTTTTTTGATTTCATAAGGTCTTAAATGTCGACTGTCAAAAATCGTCAGGAATGTTGGTTGGAATAAGTAGATGTTGCGTGTCACACTATAGAAACAAGACACCACTGTTGCACTTGCTTGTTAGAAAATACTTTAGTTCTAATGAAACCACGGTTTAGTGTTTCACATAATCTTTAAAACATGCCCAGAAGTTCTGCGAGACCCATGCGTCATTTATTTTACATTCTTCTAAGCTTTGCATTATTCAAATGACTTTAACAGTTTCGCCTTGATTTTCAATCTCTGATTTTGTCGAATCGAATTTCATTGAAATAGACATGGGTCCCATTAGTTAGATGTGGCTCTGTGGGAAATAAATGAATTACTTTGTTGTCAAAAGCTGCACGTTAAAGCATTGCACATCTCTGTGGCTAAACTCGTCTTAAACATCCTCTTGGCTATTTAAGGCTCTGCATTGGATGAGTCCCAAAGGCTGTGTGAGATTGTACACAGGTGCATGTTGAGCCATTTTTTTTCATTCTCGAGGTTCATCTGCCTAAAATATCTGTTTTTTAGTAACCAGTTAAGTATAGCAGTAGAAGATTCATCTTATGGCAGTTTTTTTTAATTTTTATGTTAAACTTAGATGTATGGTTTTTAATTCTTAATGGCAGTCGGTTTAAATCTCGTCCATGTTTGCTGATGAGTGTTTCCCGAATTCCTCTCAGGACTCTCCCATCTGTATTTTGCAAGCCACTGTTGCCATTGGAATTCAGCAAACGTGTCCCCACCTCACTTGTGATGTAATTTACAGACATTTTCTGCCTCCTTAAAGGGATAGTTCACCCAAAACTACACTGCCATTCACAACCTATATCAGTCCAAGGCTGTGTGACTTTTATTCTTTAGTGCAACACACAAACAACATTCACTTTCATTGTATGGACAAAACCCCCACAATTTTCAACATCATCTTTTGTGTTGAGTAAATTGTAACTGAATTTTCATTTCTTGGGTGAACTAACCTTTAAGGCAGTCTATTTTGTAGCACTTTCTATATGATTTATGGCATTTAATTGCGCATAATTTTAGGTAAAGTCACGTTTGACTCAATGTGATGTGAGCTGGGCAAGCCAACAGATAGAATTGTGTAATGCCCCAGTAGTACATGAGTTTTTCAATTTGTTTGGCTTGATTCTTGAGTTCAGATGGGTTGGATTAAGGCATTCAGGTCACCCTAATGAATTCTGGGTTGTGCTCGGAAGAGCAGTGATTTTTCCTTTGAACAGAGTTTAAATGCCTGGTGCTATTGATTTGTGGAGAGATTTTTCACCACTGTTTTTTGCCGGAAAGACAGTAAACAGTCAGTAATTTTAACTACAAAAACACATTGTTCTGGGCTACCGGTTTCAGAGTTTACGTTAGCGATTTACCAATGAAAAAAATAATAATAATAATCAAGAAAATCTTGAGTCATTTTATATATTTAATTCTATTTAGAATGCCAGGTTTTATAGTAATTGCTGTCAGAATATTTCTTTTAATTTAGCTGATGAGTCATTCCCCACTTCAATCCGTAATTTCCTCTGATGTGATTGTGAATCACAGCGTTTCAGCCCGGAGCTGTTTGACATGATGGCCATCTGGAATGACAAGGAAAAATGATATCAAAAGTGCACTGGATTGCTCAGTTGTGTTCACTCTATTGAAATGGAACAGAATATTGGACGTGTCGAAGTATTTAAATTCGAAGTGTCACTTGTTTAACATTTCAAATTTAATTTTATAATATTGTGATTCATTAAAAGAGCTGTATGCAAGAAGTATTTCAATTAATCATACATTTTCCATCATATGTCACTGGACATTAAGAAATCATGTTCATTTCAAATACTTATCACTGACAACAGTAGTTCGGCAAGGATATTGTCATTTAAAAAGTGAAGTTGCATCCCTCAACTGATGTTGTTGTCATGTTGTGTTTTGTTCTGATGCGCCACCCTCTATCGAATCTACCAATCACGGAGTCAGTAGTGTTGCGACATTCAGGTTGCCAGCTCTTCTCTAGTTACAGCTGCAGATACAAATGTGTCGGAATCGGAAAAAAAGTCTAAGGTTGCGAAACCAAAAAAACTTGATATGATTCCGGAATACTTTGTGAAAGTCCGAAATAAATAATTAACAGGGAAAAAACATGTTTCTGCTGGATCCTGCAGCATATCTGGCAACCTCTGAGTCAAGGGGGAAGGGGGATGCACCACTTTACAGTAATTTGAAAAGTGATTGCAGTACCAGTTTTGGCCACAATCTTGCATATGGCACCTTTGAAAATGAAATCAATTAAAGACAATATTTGTTTTTGGAAGAAGAAAACATTGAATCCGATTGCAAGTTTCATTTCTTTTATTTCTGTCACGGACCTTCACTCATTTAGTTGAATTCTGTCTTCATGTTATGGATTCGGATTTGTGTAATCTTGTTGTAGTCCATTTAATCGTGCATGTGTGCTCAATAAATGCGCGTATGGTGGTGAATATTGCGATTCAAGTGTCTTTTGCTCTGGTGGCATCAGTGCCTGTGTTGTAAACTGTGTCTGCCCTTCTGTCATGCGCATAAAGTTGTAATTAACAGTTTTAAAAAGGCCTCCCGTTCTTTTTCTCAAAGTCCTACTAATTACTGTTTTGCTGGCAGTCCCTGGAGAGAAGGGGAGAGTCCACAGAAACTGGCAAAATAATATAGCGTTTTTCATTCGACAGAAGCCAGAAGGAAACAAACGATTAGTCTGACTTGGCAAGATGGGGTGGGTGGCGGAAGTTTTTTTGGGTGCACTGACAGCTAAACAAGTGTTCATCTCCTTTTGGCCTGAAAGATCACATGGTTGACAAACCGGAGAAGGGGGTTAGGGTTGTTATTGGGAAGCAACCTGAATTGAGCTCAAATTTGGGTTGTACACACAAAACCACAACATGTTGGAGCGTGTATGCCACCCATGAAGACAACAAGAGATTTACACCTTTACTGGCTGACGTGTCATGTCAGGGCTTAGGCAAAGAACTGCTGTTACCAATTAATTGTTTCTACTGTTACAACTAATTACCAAATAAATTAATTTATTTATTTCAAATATTTTGTTTTCATAGTAAGTAAATAAATATTATAAGCATAAAGTCAGTAATACATAATATTTTGGAAATGTAATTTCTAGCTAAAAATACTAATAAATAATTAAATTCTTTAATTGCTTATTTCTATATTTAATTATGTATGAACTATAATATATCATAATATTTGTATTTTAATTGCATATATTTTGTTTTTATAGCAAATAAATATACCCCTAATCAGTTATACATACAGTATAGTGGAAATGATATATATGAATGCACAAAAGTTAAAGATAATTATTAACTTTATAATTTTGAACTTTATTTATTTAAAAATTTTTTGTCAAATTTAAAATAATGACAAAAAAATCACTTTAAAATGATATTGGAAATTTCACTACATATATTGTATAATGATTGCACAAAATTAGTTAGTTAAATAATAAAAATAAAGTAAGCAATTATTTGTTTGTTTGTAGCTATTTTCCTGCTTATTTATTTAGTTTTAAATATGCATTTACTATAATACAACGTACTATTTGTGTTATAAATGCGCATATTTTGTTTCAAATAATAAATATACACAAATTCAGTTATACTATATATTGGACATTTTTATTTAATTATAAATTATAGTGATTGCACAAAACAAAAGTAGTTAAAATAAATGATAAATATAAAAATTAAATAAAATCTATTTAATTTATTAAATCTATGTATTAAATCTATTTATTATATTATATAAGACAATATAATATGCTTGCATTTTCGGTTTTTATTTTTTATAATAAATAAGTATAATGCATGCATAAATTAATAATACATAATATATTGGAAATTGCAATATAAATATTATATAATTAATGTAAAAAAGTTGCTTAAATATATATATATATATATATATATATATATATATATATATATAGAAAGACATTTTTGTTTTTATTTTAAATAGTTTAAGTGTTTATTTGTTTCTACTTATGTGCATTTTTCTTCTTGTACTTGTAGCCAACACCCTTATGCCTTTAAGGGGAACAGGTCTGTACCTGTGGTTAACTGGTGTGGTGTAGGGGATGGGAACCGAAAATAATACCACTGCAGGTCATCTCTGGTTTTCTCATCTTCGTCTTATTACATACATTAACTGGCACACATACATGTGCTGTCACCCTACTGCCCACTCTCACCATCACATGCAGACATATACACCCTGCACTGTCATGCATACTCACACACATTTACTGTTAATACTCCTACGCCCACATGCAGGCTGCTTGCACAGTTACTTCTGCTTGCCACACCCTGTGCATGCCATAGCAACAGAAACAGGTCTTACGGCTTTGCTCGTCCTACAAATACATCCTCACTTTTACTCTCTGTATAATAAAAAAAAACATCTTTCTTTATCTGTTTTCCCCTCGCCCACAGAAACTCCCTATGTGTACCATACATTTATCTTCGCTTCCCTCGGGCTGCCAGATACGACAGCCCATTTTTTTCTTTCTCTCAAAGAAACATGCAAGATCAGCAGGGCCATGTAGTTTGTTGCTTTCCACAGCCTGGCATTGATGGGTCAGGGGATTTGAGAGTCTTAACCATTGGTGTCATAACCTAATACCAACTCCCACAATGCAATTTACCATCTCGCCCGCTTTGAAGTGAGAGGCTCTTGTGAGAATTGCCCTGAGACCACTTGGAAGAGAGATTCATATTTCGGTAGTCTTTCATTTCGCTTTCAAGACACTTTAACGTCTCACCTAGCTAACATTTGTGTTATTACATTATTTTACCCGAAAGCCAAGGAATCAGGAAGAGCGGGCTAGTTGTCACTATTTATACTCCAGTATATTTATTAGGCTGAGTATAAAGGCCATAAACTTGGCTAAAAAAAAAATAAATAACATTGAACTCTCTTTATTACCCAAAGTTGCAGTTGCTTTTGGAGCATATTGTCATAAAAGGTGAGTGTAATTTATCACAATGAGAACCTGCCATTTAAATGATTATGGTTTTTCAGCAAAATGTCTATCACGGCCTGATTTATGAACATTATTATTTATTTAATTCTTATGTCTGATTATTTTACAATTTAAAAGCAATAGAAGCCACTGCTAGAGAAAATACCTTGGTTTAATTGGACTTTTGACTCAAAAACATAGTCCTTGTAAAAGTATCCCAGTAAACCCTATGAGATATAAAACAGATTATCCTCAAACTGATATTTCTTAACGCCGCATAATATAGGTCCTTGTGCACTGTTTTCAACTATTGAATAAAATACCTGAGCAGGATGATTAGTTGAACAATGTGAAGTGTGAAAAAATGTGAATCAGCAAATCTGAGCTCCTTCAAAAGCAGCACAAGTATTGTGTGATGTATGAGCAACTCGGCATTCTCTCACACACAGTATTTGTTTTCTCACTCGCTTTATATCCATTTCCCTACCTCCCTTTTTCACTATCTTTTTCATACACCCACTCTCTCTGTTGCTAAGGGATCTTCACCTTGCATTATCCACTCTGGAAATCATTAACCAAGCCATCACTCTGTTTCCTGCACCAGCTTTAGGTTCATAAAAGCCGTAATTCCAAAAATAATTCAACATATCAAACGTCCCATGCATCCACTGCCCATTTATCAGCCCATCTTTGTTCCTGCATATGCCAATGCAGTAAAAATTCAATGCTGAGTAATAAGAGGAGCATTGCGTTAGAATGATGTGGGTGCAGAGGAGAGAAAAAAAAGTGCATTAAATGATAGCGTTCCACAAAATGTCATCATTAGGTGTTTCCGTTTCATCCCTCCATTGCTCTGGGAATCACAGTCCAGCTGTTCGAACACCATCCTCCGTTTCCTCTCGTTTAGTCAGAACGTCCAACTCGATTACCACTGCCTGACTGGAGAGGAACCTGCAAGCTAATGGTGTTTCTTTCAGGGACTGTTGGGCACTTTCTTCTCTTTTTTACACGTTTGTAAAAATTAAAAGTGTAAATATTTAAAACAGAGACTATTCAAAACAGGCCTTGACTAAATTTAATTTATACATGAGATGATGTGTAACATTTTAAAAGACTTTGTCAAGAATCTTGTAGCATCTCTTTTTGATGTTTATAAAAAATGAAGTGTGCGATGAGAGGCGTTGAGATAAGCTTTTGTCTCTGTGTGGCGATGCATTGTTTGCCCTCCTGCCAAATGTGTAGGACTCTGGTACATTTCAATGAGTCAACAGTATCATCGTAAGCCCTTTCTGACTGGATTTGTGTATTCCTGCAGTGGGTTTGTTTGTAAATGTGTGATCGTGAATATTAAGTGATTTGTTGATGGACTGTGAACAAAGAAAAGTCAGCTTTATGTCACCCATAACTGCATGAGTCAGTCGCATCCGTATGCTCAATTACCGAATAATACTCAACACTTGACGAGCTGACTGATACTATATTTCAGTGCTGTTATCTTCAAAGGAAACCCCCTAGGTGTAGAGGAAGAACAGTTGAAAAAACTAGCAATTTATAATATGTTAGAAAAGCAATTATACTATGCCTGGATTGGATATAAGCCTTAAATATGATTTAAAAGATGTTATAACAACATTGTGAACTTATGTTTCCATTGTTGAGCTTTATTTTTCCCTTTTCTTGGTGCTAGTCTGAACTAAATTTGGCCTTCTTACTTTTCTCTTAATATCTATGGATGTACTTCATGAGGTCTGGAGCTCTTATGTAAAGATGCCTCTTCACAACAGTGGATGATTTGCTCTATCTAGCATAAAGTTTAAGTGAGACTTTTTTTCAATGTTGGAACGCTAATTTAATGTTTATTTCTTCTTTCTTAAACAGATAGTTAAAAAGAGGTAAAAACGATATAAATACTGTTCGTTTTCTCACACAAACCGCTCGTTTCTTTCTTAGGCCATCAATGTGTACATTTATGAGTTATAAAATCATGTTTAATTTGGACTTCTCTGTGCATGCTCTTTGAGGAAGACCCCATAGACCTCCATTATATGACTGACAGACAAGAACGGTTTGATCTAAAAATATCAAAATTTAAAATAGAACTAAAATGTACTATCCCTAGGAAGATCTACCATTCTTAAATGCCTTTTTATTTTCTAACTTAAGAATAAAGTTAAGAATATTTTGTGTTCCCAAAAATATTTCTTTAGAATGGTCTTATCTTTTTCTTTTTTTTTGGTTGTAAAGCAAAATTTTAACAACTAATTATAACCCCTAATTAATTTAGCAGATTTTTAAGGTGCAGTATTAAGTGATTTCTGAGAAACACTGTTGATATTTGAAATCAACCCAAAAGAAAACACAGCCCTCATTTCATTGCTCCTCCCCCAAATGTACAAACACTCAATACAAGAGTGGCTGTGTCTTTTCTCATAGCTTAAGTGAATCAAAATAATGCTTCACGCTAAAGTAAAGATGACGAACAAGTGACAATGATCAACAAAAATGAACATTCAAGCGTTGGTTGTTAGTCACCAGCAGCACAGGAGCTCCAGACCATTAATGACACTAGAAAAACTGTCCTGTGACAAATCTCTAAACATCACAACAACATCATATCTGTGTTCTGTGAAACATAGCAAAAAAGTTACTCGTTTATGGAGCTGACACCACGCAAACCCCGGTGTCCGTTTTCAGGCATTCCCACTTAGGTCTCTCCAGCGCTGGAAAGCTTTTCTAATATTAACTTGAGTCCTAAAGCTCTTGCCTGATCATAACCCCTTCTTTTTCCATTGATATTCCTTTGACCTTTTCTCTTTTGTAATGTCTCTCAGCCATCTCTCTTTTTACAGTCGTTCTTCAAATCTCCCTCTTCTTCGCTCTTCGTCTCTTCCCCATCGTGAGTGGACACGGCCCCTACCTCTGATTGGTTACAAGTGTGTTTTTAGTGGTGCTCTGTCTGATCCACTTACAACATTGTTTCTCAGAAATTCGACCACAGCACTTTTAAATGTTTTAAATATATAGTTTATACAGTTGTTTAGTGATGCTATTTATGCGAAATATTCAAATCTTCACTTTTAGGCAAATCAAAATGAGTTTTCACAAAAAGCCATTTACAGTATATGCTAATTTGCTGTTAAAAGCTTAAAATCTTGTTTTTCTTATCTGTTATTGTAATGTGTATAGGCTTAATATGTTCACTTATGTTTAACAGCAGCATTTAGCACTTATTTAAAGTTAACTTGTCCAAGAAGAGGCCTCTGTTTCTCACCTGTCTTAACTCTTCGCGGTCTTGCTAATGACTGTGTATTTTATGGGAAATATTCCTCATTTGACAGTTCTTGCCCAGTTGGCAGCAGCAGGTGTTGCTCCGTGGGCCGTCTTTATGTGTCAGCTCAGAAATATGGCGCACACTCCGGGGTCGTTCTGCAGATCCCCGAACCAGCTTTCATGTTGGCATTCTAAATTTGATCACGCTTGTGTTTTTTGGCATTACATAAATATGTCCCTTCCTTCTTGTCCACCCCCTTTCCCCACTCCTCATAACTGTGAAATTTCACATGTTGGTGTAATGCAGCCGAAGTTTAACTCCTCATTTTCACCTTTGATTGTGTGTGCAGTCCCTCTGCAACACTTGTTTAAAGCAGAAAATGTATCTGGGTTGCAATGCCCACAGTCATTGGGGAGGGTGGCATATGTAAACCTAGAAAGTGGAGGAAATATTTCCGAAATGAGAGCACACCAGTGTTGTTTATCACATATCATGTTGTCTGAAGTCTGGTAAACACTGAAGAAATATAACATTATTACAGGATAAGTGAGACAACAGTAATGCTGTTTTTCGGCTTTCTCTGCAAATTATATGAAACCATTTCTCTCTATAACATTCAATTACAGGCAAAACACATTAGTTTTGTGCTGTAGTGCGTCTGACTTTGTAGTGTCATTAATTAGAAAAACAAAATTTAGTATAGCCCCCTAAGAAGCCACATGTCGTCATTTTCTGGATCTTTCGTTCGATCAAGAAATGTTTGCTTATGATTTTCTCTTGTTGTTATGAGTCTTTACCTTTTGTCTAAACGTCAACATTTCTGACATTTATTCCATCTGAAAAGTTTTGAGGTAAAATTATTTATTTGATTTTGTTCCTTTTAGTCCAACAATTAGTGAGCTGTGTCAATAATACATTTGACAATACTGGTACATTTGTCAGTATGTTGTGCCATGTGTTCTGCCATGTGTAAGCAGTGATAATGTTGTATACAACACCATCTGCAGCTCACAATTATGACAATTGTTAAAATGTCATGGTTGTGCATAAGAATCATATTGATAGTATGAATAATTTGAACTATTCATAGTGTTGGAATCGTCTTTGTTGTCACAGAGTAGTATTCATGTTGCATCAGTTGCTTGGCTTTGGCAATTCCAGCTTTAAAGTAACACTAAGTAAGATTTTTTTTTCCTTAACATAATGTTTTCAAAATCGCTTCAGTGGTTCATCAAGTCGTGACATGGTGAAATGCACTTATGTCACCGATTTGCGATCCTTTATCTGATATATCCATGCTATGTAAGATTGCCAGATTGAGTCACGCTTCTGTAGTCCGAATAAGACATAACACTGTGTCCTAACTACACGCGACGTGATAAAATTCCAGCGAAAGCAAGTGTGTCAGTCCACACTGAGACAGCGACACGACTGTAAGATGCCACACATTAATAAAAAATCACAGTCATTCAAAATAGCGTGTGGGCGGAGTCTCTTTGTGAAAGAGCACTGCTGGCCCGGACTCGCATTGGAAATGGGTAAGGACATAATCAAATCAAGAAATAACATTATTAAAAATCAAAACATTAACAAAATATACTCATTGACTAATTTTGCTATGAAGTACAGTTGTATGTTTGCATAGAATTCATTTTGAACGCTATATTATATGCTTTCAAAATCTGAGGTAAATTATCTGTTATGGATTGTGGCACAGTGACCTGTTTTTAACTAAAAATAATGAATGTGTACTCATAACCAGTGTAATTTCTAATAATTTCAGTGTAAATTGTCAGCCGCGACGTTGCAGAAATAGGAACCGTTTCTAAATTAGAAACTTCGCGTATCGCCGCGCGTCTGGTTAGGACAAAAACTCTGATTAACGTGAAAAAGATAACTTTTATCACGTGTCGTGTGTAGTTACAGCCCGTTCTCATTCTTTCAGCGTCACATAGAACGCTTTATGACAAAACGGTGCTATAGTGCGCACATGGTGCCCTTTATCGTTTATATAACACGCGAACTCAAGGCGTCATAAATCCTTTAGCGTAATATGAGACCTAAACCTACCCATCACAGCGCGTGTTATATTAACGATAAAGGGTACCATGTGCGTAGTAAAGACGTCGTTTTGTCATATACGTTCTATATGACGCTAAAGGATGAGAATGCATTGGTAGTTAGGACACAGTGTAAGAAAACTACAAATTTGACGTGCTTTACGGCAAGCATTACAATTACCGATAGGTAGAGCATACTTGAAAGTAGACTACTATATGTATAGATACCTAGCAGCCGGGTAGCTTTTGAATTGTCATCATGATTTCAAAGCCGGCGCTGAATAAACAGAGAGCATGTGCATGAATGAGCGAGAGACAGTAGGATGCGGTAGGCTAAATTATTTGCCGACAGCAGTAATAGACAATTCTGCTTCCAGCCTGTAGGGTGACCGCAGAGGAAAAGTTTACCTGGTGTTGCTTTAACCCTCTGATACCTAAGGCCATATTTACTTTTATAATGAAAAAGATTGAAATTTCCTTTGTAATTTATTCCCTGCAGCAAAGATTTGAAAGTGCTGCTTTAACATTAAGCTATTAAAGTTGACTCCAGTGACAACCATCAACTGACCTTAGTTTAAATAAATGTATTGTAAATGATGTGCCTGTCCGTGTGATGGATAGCATTGTGAGTTTTTCCTTTATGTTGTTAGCACACATGGCACTAGACTCCCTGAGGCGGACAGAGTTTGTTGATACTGTAACAGGATCTCCCACTAGCCACACAGAAGGTTCTACCAATGCTGATTATGTACACACAGCACACAGCTACACGTCTTACTAGGGCTGTTCCACTTACGCAGAAAGAAGAAAAACAGGAGGACTGTGGGGGATGCTCTGAAGGAGTTGTAGGTTATTGGGGTGCCAGGCCGGGCTGTCGTAGCCTATAGTGTACAGCTGCAACTAGGCCAGACTGTTCCTGAGAGCAGACGTGCCAAATGATTCAGCAAGCAGAGAGTCCACAGGGACTGAAGTGTCCTCCAGCACAACAGGCACAGTAACACAATTTATAGTTTTTCTTGAATTTTCATTGGTAACATTTTGTAGTTATTCCACATAGAAGTGCACACTGTTTCTGAACTCCCTTAACGCCTCCAATTGTAATTTTGAGTTTTCTTCTGGGAATGTACACCTGACAATATTCTTCATTTAAATCATTTCTGCCAAATGCATATGCAGAGAAAAGAGGGCCAGGCCTGATTGAGTTGCATTACATTTGTTGAAACTTAACATATTTAACATTAATATTTAACCTATATTATAAAAATATTTTTGTCATGATACCTAATTCATTTACTAACTGAACCTTTTTGTAAAGTGTTTACTTATTTGTAATATGTATAAATATTTATTACCTTATTTATTCGATATTTTCTATTTTTTTAATTATTTTTGTTATGTTAAATTATTTATTATTCATAATGCTAATTTATAAATTAAATACCATGTACACCCAGTATTGACTTCCGTCTTGAGATGATCAGATTGCAAGTGGATGTTAATGAATGTTAAATACAGTAGTGAACTGGGTCCAACACATTTGATCATCTAATCAATCAAACCACATTCTGTGGAAGATGAAAATGGATTTTGGCTTCATATCACAGGCATTGTTCTGAAATGAGAGTTTTTCAGCTTCGATTTTAACTAAAATTGTTTAAAATATCTTGTGCAATAGAGATATTTTTACATTTTTTATATTTACATCTATTCAGATATTCAGTATGTCAATACATTTATTCATTTATTCAGATATTTAGTAATATGTCATGCCTCATATTAACAGAACTTACACAGACCTTGCAAAAGATATTTGGATTGAATTTGAATCCCTCTAAAAGCATTGCAGTGAGATTACAATTATGTGGGTAAAAGTATGTCACCTTATGGTGCATTTTTGATTTGAGCTTAATTAATATGGAATAGCAGTGGTAAGTGATTCAAACTCATTGTCTGTTTTACCTGAGCATATAATAATCAGACAAAATGAAGAAAATATTTTATTCCCTTACTTTTCCCAAAGCAGTCATGCATTTACAAACAAGCAGTGTCACAAAAAAGCGTCACATTTTGGGCTCCTGTAGTTTACAGACCATGCAAAAGAGAGCAGATCACACTGTTTCTAAAGCCCCACAGCTCTTTATTGCAGTACAAAACACACACACCCCAAGAGAAGGAATCCGGGAGGCGGGGAGTGTAAGTGCCGAACCAGGCTAATCAGAGCAGGGAAATGAGGCGAGTCCCACACAGGGCTCCCGCACCTAGAGGCCCACTCGCTTGACAGTTCTGATGGATGGAAGTGTCTTTTCATCTGAGAAGAGAAAAGATATTGGGAGGAAGTTGAAAAAGTGCACTGCAGGTATATGTCGCTGTTGGGTTTCTAACATGCTTGATATACGGTATTTAAAGATAGAGGTGGAGCTTGAGGGGAAGGCATAATTAGTCTCAGCATCAGACCCACACAATGTCTAACGTATATATATTGAACAATAACGCGAAGAGCTGGCTGAAATCATCAGATTCAAATCGAATTGGATGGCTATTACATAATATCTGGTAGACATGGTGTGCACAGGTTTAATTTTGATAAGAATGTTAATCTTTTTGATTGGTTCATTGAAGAATTAGTTAAGATACATGTAATTGTTGTTTCATGCAATGCATGCAATAGAAAGATTCCTTGCCTATTTATTTTCTTTGTATAGTGTGCAGTGCCGTCTTTTTCCATCATTACATTAGATTCAAACTGAAAACCCACTACAAATAAACCAGAAAACATAACTTATTTTCTTGTAGCGCTGTAGATTCAGAAAACACTGTCCACTGAGTATTTTACAACACTGTTCTGTTCACATCAGCAGAAGAATACAGTCGTTCAAGGACCTAAATGTCATAAAATTTGCATTTTTATAACTATTTATAAAATATAAATAAGTACTATTAATGATAATTGTTTATATTTCATTAATAATAATAACTAACTAACAAAAAAAACTATGAAATTGAAGTATGACTGTATATGTTTATTTAAAGAAGCTTTCCCTAGAGGGTTTTTAAACCGTAAACCGTTTAAGCACAAGACATTTTTCATCGTGCTGGTTAATGCAATGCTTTTACAAATAAAATAAAATATATATTTCTTTTAAATGTTAAGTATAACCTTTAAATATAGTTTTTTTTTGTTTCCCAGTTTGCTATTAGAATACCAGTGCATTTGAAGACCAGGGCAAAGTAAGGCCACAAACGCTGATGTGGTTTGCCTGTGGTGTCTGAAATAGACCTCAAGTATATGTCTAACTGCAAGTGACACTGCAATAAGCTCTGTGGGTATTGTAGCAGGCCAGACAGAAGCTAATTACACGTTTTACTTCCTCATTCAGTATCTATAGATGCAACACAGAATGAGGTAGATTTGAATTGAGCGACAAACTTTCCATGATTTTTATAGAATAGAAACTGGCTCCAACAGTGCCAATTTATCATTAGCAGCATGGCTGGGGAGATATGGAATGAAAATATTTAGTTAACTCTCATCGGGGTTTCTCCGCCACCAAATCACAACTCACTCACACTAGGCCAAGTGCTATTCGTATGTCGCAGGTTGTCAGTCACACAGTGGGGCGTTGTGTTTGTGGATTGTTTGTGTGAATGAGGAGCTTAACAGAGCAACATGGTTTGAAGCAATGGAGATCAACTAGTCTGTGAGGGACTGAATAGGCTTGAGCTGGTATTTTACTTAAACGGCCCGTGTTTCATGAAATGTCATTTGGTGAAGTAAATCGAACTAATAAAAAATGTTGAAATGGATGGCATATTGCTAAAGCATTTTTGAAATAATTCATTGTCTTTGAGCCTAATTTTATTTTATGCAAGGAATTTAAATTATATTTAAAATGAAAAAATGTGTATGTATTTCTTATATATTATTTATTGCAGTAAAGATTTTCTATACAAGGCACACAAAGGTCTGTAGTAACCTCAGTGAATCAGCATGTTTTTTAGAGAAGCGTATGCACAATTATGTGTGATTCTGGATAACTGGGTCAGAAAAATTTCCCAAAGGCATTTGGAAGATCATGGAGAGAATGAGCTGTGATGGTTCAACCTTTGGTCATAGACATAGAAAATAAAAAATGTGTTATTTTGTGTGTGCACACAGTTATCAGTTTCTTTTATACTTGATTAAGAATCTGACCCAAGGGCGACTGTGTTTAACGACTGTATACTGAACCAGTGGCAGGCTCCCATTTAGGCAGAATAAAATGGTCTAGGGTAAATGGATTCTTTGACATCCGTGTGCATTCTCACCAGGCTAAGTCAGTCTAAGATGTTATCATTTGCATTGTGTAATTATTGATTTTTTTTCAGTTACATTTAGATTTGATGTCAGCACAACAGGTATGTCAGATTTTTGTCAGATTAAAAGATTTATATAAAAGACCTACGCTAGTTCAAAAGTGATCTTTCCTCATGAAAAATCCTCTGCTGAACTGATAAAAATCCAAAAGTTTTTTAAACCTGTTTATTTGAAGCTTATTGCTGTTTGATTTTAGAGCACCTTATTGAGGTCATTTTTATAAGATTTTACAAATGCAATTTCACATCACAGTTATATAAGTTATTCAATATAAGGTTGCAAACCAAGTTACAATAGAGTCTGACATAACTTTCACTTTTTACTTCGAAAATAAATGAAATAATATTCAGCTGACTGAGAAAAGATAATGTGATGTCTTATAATTGCCCAATAAATGCCTTTGGACATACACTAACGAATTTAAATTGATACGTTTCATTGGTTTTGCCACATGGATGGAAGTAAACGCTGAGTCTATCAGCTATCCCTGGGAGGAAGTTTTAGATGATGAGAGAAAGAAATTGACAAGATGTTGGTTGTACGGCAAACTCTTTGTGACTTCTGTAATTGGTGTAAAATGTAGCTTGAAGGCTCAGATCTGCATATAACCACAGCTATTGCGTTCGGTCCCATTCACACTTCATTAGGCTTTCCTTAGTGTTTATTTCAAATGGCGGCGGACCGACAGCCAGGCCACACCGAATGAATCGGACAGACAGAGAGGTCATCCGGAGCATCTCACTTTCATTTTACATCATGCTGCGTTGAATACAAGCTCACCCACATGCACAAAGAAGATTTTGCCTTGTAATTTTAAAACACAATCTCAAATGGACCACAGGGTTTGGTTTGCACAGCTCCAATGGAGGAGAATTAGTCTATTTTTTTGGCTTGTGTCCTTGGGGAGTTTATTTGGCGAGAGGGGAGTTTATTTGGTTTTTGGAGGACAATCCATGAAACAAAAAGTTGTGTAATGTCTTTGAAATAGGATTTTATGACTTGTTGGATTGTGGTTTTGATGGTTTTCTTGCTGCCTTTCATGATACCCCAAGTTATCACATCATGTCACTTGAAGAATAGATGGTTTGTCACTTTGCCCTTTGGTTCGTGTTCGATACTGCATTCATTTCTGCATTCAGGTGGCCTTTGTCTGATAAAACGAGACCATGGATCGCATGTTACAAATTCCTCCCTTGCCGCATCCAGCACAAAAGCAGCCTTTAACAGAAGCCCTCTCCATTTCCCTTAGCTATAGATAAGGCAGTCATCCTTGAATTCGGCTCTGAAGCTGGCTGACTTCTGCTGCACTGCTATTAGAAACTCTATCCTGAAGAACCAGAAGCAGTTGTAGCCATCTGGACTGATAAGAACTTTCAAGAGACCCAAAAGAAAGTCACTACCAGCCACGTCTTGACAGGTCACTGAATAGATAATCTCACTTCCTCGCAATTCCCCATCCCTACAGGATTGTTTTGGAAGTGAGAGCATAATTGTCTCTTATCTTGTTGGACTGGTCTCTAAATTTCTAACAACAGAGAGGGCAAGTGCATTTGAGTGTTGCACACTGTCAGCCTTGTTGTGCTAAGATGACCTTCCCCATTATCATAGTTAATTTATTTTTTAATCAGAAGCTACTAAAAGGCAGGTTCAAAATAAAAACAAGATTATGAAGATTAAAGGAAGAGAGAAATCAGACAAGAGCTGAAATAAAAGGTTGAGAAAGTAATAGTACTGAATGGACACAAAAGCCTTATACAAGTTGTGTACCTATTGGACGGTTATTATAATAATGCAGAGTATTAGCCTGGTTAAAACCAGACCATTCTCAGTTGTAACTGAGTTATGGTCTGTCAAAGCGTCATCAGACAAATCAGTTCCAGAGGGGCGTCACCAACGGACGTCGCGGGTAGACCTAAAACCAATCAGAGCAATGAAGGAAATGACGTATGCAGACTGGCGGCGGTGGAGAAACATCTTCGAATGTTGTTCTTTGCTCGGTTTTTAACAAAAAGGAAACTTTCAAATCGCTTGAAACAGACGCGATAGCTGATTTGAATGAGTGATGTTCGATGGTGTCATCCATCTTTGTAATGTGGGCTACAAAATCTGTTTCAAAATCCCAGTGCTGTCTTCATTGTGTCAGAGCCTACCCCAACGTTTCTGATTGGTGCCGCAAATTTCGACGGATTGGAAATGGGCTTGAATGAGCTCTTTGCCAGACTAGAATTTGAGAGCAAATCTAAATTTGCCGGAAGTTGTCTGGCTTTTCCCAGGCTAATAGAGTATGTAGAAGTGTAGATATGAAGTGTACCAGAAAGTACAGCTGGTGTCAGTGTATCAATACGGCTAAAAACGGAGTATTGAAAAATATTGCAGTATTCGATATATACTGTGAACCACTATTATACACTCAAAGTCTTCTGAGGTCATACAATAGCATTGTGACTAACAGACCAACATTTAAATCTGTATTCAAAGTATTCATCTTCATTGGGCTGTTAACAACAACTGAATCACTGAATCAAGAATCTGTTCATTCTGATTCATGAACCAAGGATTCAGTCAAGGTTAGTAGTGAAAAATGACTTCAGTTCAGTCTGTTTGTCTCAAAAAGATATTGTATGACTTCAGACAACTTGGAATATAATGAGTGAGTCATATGGGCCACTTTTATGATGCTTGTTTTGGAGCTTGACCACTTTAGTAAGTAATTTTTATAAACAAAAATGCCTAAGTAAGAAAGGGTATTGGAAAGAACACAAGGGTAAATAAATGATCACACAGTTTTTACTCTTGGGTGATCTTTTTTCTTTAAGAGCAGAAATAAAAGGCTGAGATGAGGGGGTATTTAACGGTAGAAAAGTCATTGGCTTTATTAAATCTTTTAGTAGCAGGGCAGCCATTTAAGGTAATGGGAATGAGTCTCGATACCCTCAAAGGCAGACAAAGAATGGCATTTCATTGTATATTACCAGCTGGTGTCTCATCATGTAATGTCTATTATGTATGTCCGTCATCATTAGTGCATCCGAATGAAAGGAGCTGTCTGCAGATATTACCACCCACCTCAAAAGGGTCTGACATGGTAGATTTAGAGTCTAAATCTAGACTGAGGTACTTGGTGGGAAAAAAAGAAACTCCATTATCCACGTCTAATATATAAAAGGAAAACAGAGCTAGTACAGTTGATAAAACATTTTCATCCAGAAAAGATTATGCTTTTAAAAAGTTGTATCATTGCAACACAGGCAATTTTGTGTTTAATTCCATGGCGCCACAGCATCTTTGTGTATTTCATTGATATTCGTTCATCATTATAAGCCCAGCGAAGGAGAGAGACAGACAGACGCTGAGAGGGTAAGGCCCCCACTGGAGCTCTCCCACGTTCCTGCTATAAGCGATTGTGTCATAGCCAAACCATTTATCTTCTTAATGTCGCAATGATGGACAAAATGGAGATTTATATGCCCTGGTTCTTTATTAATTAAATTTTTATGTGTTTGTTACTTATCTTATTTGAGACCACAGCATAGCAAACTATCATATTGGAACCAAAGAGAAGTGGATAATAGTGCTTTATTTTTGTTGGCTTTGTATTTGACAGAGCAGGATTGGACAGAATATCATTAGAAAAAATATGTAACCACTACAGAGACATTTATTGTATTGTATTATGAGCACTTATTGTTTGTTTTTGTTTTTTTAACATTGAAGCCACTTCTAAAGAATAGTGTAATTATATTAAACCCTGCCCACAGCATCTGAAACTTATTTTAATTTTTTTAAACAAAAAAGTAGGTTTGCCCAACGCATTCTCATCATTTATCGTCATATAACGCTATATGACAAAACGGTGCTATATTGCGCACATGGCATCCGTTATCGTTAATCTAACACACGCTGTGATGGTTAGGTTTAGGTGTGGGGTAGGGTAGGGTAGTCTCATATTACGCTAAAGGATTTATTGGATTTATTACGCCTTAGGGTTTGCGTGTTATATTAACGATAAAGGGTGCCATGTGCGTACTATAGCGCCGTTTTTTCATATAGCAATCTATATGACGATAAAGGATGAGAACGGGCTCGTTTGCCTCATAGTCATCTATTGTAAGTGCTCCGAAATATTACCGTAATTCTTTATAATAATAATAATACATATTAACCCAGAATATTCTATTATATTTAAACCTTTTTTGTGTGACTGACATGTGCATATTTAATATTAATATTATAAATATGGCATACACATAAAACAAAAGGTTTCAATTTAAAGGAGTAGTTCACTTTTTAAAAAACAAACTGCAAACTGTTCAAAGGGCTTTAAACGATTCAGACGATGAACGGTTAACAACCGAGACGATCGCTCATTTAAAAAAAAACATTTAAGTTTTATAAGCTCAAATGCTCTGTTTTGTTATGCACATTCGTGACTCCTGTTCAAACTCCTTCATCAAAATGAACAAATCTTTTTCCAAGTCAATTTGTTCATTTCGTTCGTTGAATGAACCAAATGACTCTGAAAAAGATTTGTTCATTTTGATGTTCGAACAGGAGAGTCATGAACGTGCATCACAGTACAGAGCAAGGCAGTACAGAGCATTTGAGCTTATAAAACTTAAACTTTGTTATTTATTTATGAAATGAGTGATCGTTTCGCTTGATAAGACCCTTATTCATCATCTGGAATCGTTTAAAGCCCTTTGAACAGTTTGTACTGAAAGTGTCTTTTGGACCTTGAACCGTTTGGTTACCAGTAAGATCCATTATATGGAGAAAAATCCTGGAATGTTTTCATCAAAAACCTTCATTTCTTTCGACTGAAGAAAGAAAGACGTGGGCATCTTAGATGACACGGGTGTAAGTAAATTATCAGCAAAAGTTTTCTTGAAAGTGAACTACTCCTTTAAAGGAATATTCTGGGTTAATATATTTTTTATTAGTTATGCATAGCTACTGTGTAAGTGGCATACAAATAATAGTATTACATTTAATTATAATACCACCACCAACAACAATAATTATATTATCACCCTGAACATTAAATAAACCATCCAGTAATCTATCCAAACCGAAATATCCCAGTGGAAATTTACAGAAGTTTTAAACCTTTTACTATTAAGGTGTGTACCACGTCACAGTCTTTTATGTTTCTTGCCAGTGGTAAACAGGTACTTTAGAGTTAACCAGAATAATGTGTACTGAGGAGGAACCTGGCACAGATGTTGCCTCAGTGTCGTCCTAACCGATCTCTAGAGTACATGTTCAGAAGTCACAGTGTTGCGATGGAGGTCCATTCCCTGAGAAAGTACCTCACTTTGTAAAGGGTTACAAATGGTGGCCCTTCAGAAACATCTCTCCTGAGCAGTAGGCGCGCAGACACCTGGCTCCATTTTGCCGCCGAGGTCTGATGACTTTTATCCTGGCTCTGTGAGCGACTCCATCCATCACGGCAAATTTTATCTCCTGTAATCGATCCCTCGTTTCTCAGCCTGTCTGGGGTCTAATGGAGGAGAACGGAGATGGATTGGGAGGTGGGATGTCGACAACAGCTTTGGGGCATGGACCTTTTGAGGATACCCCCTGCCTTTGGGGGAAATTGTGTTTTGTAATTGCGTCAGGTTAATTATTATTGTGGTTTTGATCGTTTTTCCTTATCATTCATTGGTGGATCGGTCAAAGCCCTTGATCTGGTTGGTTCTCCTGCGGCCAGACAGCAGGGTTTATGTGATGCGGTGTGTTTCAGGGGTTAATGTGCGTATGATGCTCAATTATCTGTCCTCACTTGTTCTCGATCAAAGGGCCTGACGTCAGAGCATGACCTTAAATTAGATTGTTAATTCAATTTTGGGCTTGTTTTTGTTGTTTAAAGGCCAGTGAAGCATGCAATGCTACTTGATAAAATAAGTTTGGCATACTGGACCGTTATCCTGAGATGCACTGTCTGCCTTTATCAGCTTGGCTTTAATTGGCCACTTGAAGTATAGTATAGTAGAGTGAGTCTCAATGGGTGTTTTTTGCATGTCAATGTAAATGTTCTACATGGCAGGTCAAATTAATTTCATGTTAAAGCACAAATGTTGATGAATTATACATGTATAAAAGCAGGTAAATTATTTGGATATGAATTATGAAATTAAGCACAACCCCAAAAGTAAACATTTTCCTATAACATAATGCACTTGCTATTTAACACAGAATAATGAAGAACACAAAAATGAATTATATCGTCTTCAAATGTTTTCCAGTGGAAAGCATTGTTTAAAAAATAAAAATTCTCTTATGTCTCCCAGGGAATCATGAGGAAAACCTACAAGTGGTTGCTAGTAATGCTTTCTATTTTTACTATAGCCTCCATGATTCATAGTGCTATTTAGAGATTCACCCTTTGTATCACAGTGCAAGCTGATATTTTGCATTTCATTATGTCCTAACCTTAATTGTGGTGTTTTTAAAGCAATCGATAAACCCCTGCATTAGATCTGTCATCTGAAATGCACCACTCACCATCTGTTTTACCCTCAAGGGTTTTTTAGGCAGTTTTATGTTATCAGGATCATATGTGATCAATATCACACTCAGCGTTGCGCCTCTTTGTTTTTGTTGGGAATCGTAGTGAATCGATTGACTGAAACGACGTTGTGATTGACAGAGGCTTATTGACTTACTGTGCACATGCTTTCAAGAGGTCCGGTACTATAGTCATTCCCTCGATTTGCCATCTACACACGGCTAGGAATCAATGGCAGCTGGGTCAGAAAACAACATGCCCCTCTAGTGCATTAATGGGTTGCTAATTAACTGATGCTTTTATCTGCCAAATCCATGAATCCTTTGAAGGGAAAGTGTAGTTAAATTCCTGTGAATGTGCATTTACTGCCTCCTTTGATTGAAAAGGTTGTATTGGCTGAGTTGCCTTTTTCCAAGACACTTACGTTAACCGCAATGCTTTCTGCTACTTCAGTAGTCTTTTTAAAACTTCTGTAGGCTTTGTTGAACTTGGTTTCATCAATTAATGTGCTTTTCTGAGAATTTTGCTTCAGAGAAAAGCTGCTCTGTGGGAAGAATTGGGTGCACTTTGCCTTAAAGGGGTCATGAACTATCTTTTTAAATTGTATTATATTGTTGTCTGAGGTAAACTTATGACGTTCGCTTGGTTTTTGCATTCAAAAACATCAAAATGAATAAGTAATAAACTACTTTTTTTAACCAATCAACGTAGACCTAGGGAAAGGGAACTAAAAAGTCCTCGCTCTAGACTAGGTACTGAAAGAGTTATAGGAACTACGGTCTGAGGAACTAAAAAATCCCTAATTTAGTCCGGATTCGGAACATCGATAAAAAGGGTTATAGGAACGTTAAGTTCTAGGAACTACAAAAGTCCCTCCGGTTCAAAAGCGGCTTTTGACATCATAGTTCCCCACTTTGAAAAATGAGTCGTTTGCTGAGGCTGGTGTCAATAAAATATTTTATTGGACTAACAAGGACGTTTTTTAGTTCTGAAACTTACAGGATATTCTTACAATATGATGACAACTTAGATGTCAAAAGCTCAAGGAAAATTTGATTTCTCAGTTCATCACCCCTTTTAATCATTCTCTCATCCTAAATGCAATGTGTAGATCTTAATAAACAGTGCCACGTCAATTCACTTGAATTTGAAGTACATTCAATATTAAAGCTCTTATGCAATCAGTATGAAAAATCGGATTGGTAACAAAATGGCTCACTTTTATTCAGCGCCACTGATCTGTTTAACCCCCAATTCAAGTGTATGAAGTGCATAGAAGTGTTTGTCTAGTGCTAGTCAATGCTTGGATTTGTTCAGCAAAGGCCACTATATAAATAATTGGTGAAAGTCTTACAGGAGTCATATTATTGGTTTAATGTGTGGTCGTGGACAATATTTCAGGGCCCAAGCCCTGAAAGGGCGCAGAGCCCTATTGTTTTCCTTCCGATTATTTTTTTTTTTTTTTTTTTTTTTTTTTTTTTTTTTTTTTTTTCTTTTTTCTAGCGACTATTCGGGCACTTTTGGGGCCCTTAACATGCTCGAAAACTCTTGAAACTTTGCACACAGGTCAGAACCCGCGGCCATCAGAGCCGGGCTGAAGCTGGTACCCGGGCGTGGCAGGCGGCTCGTCAGCGCCCCCTGGAATGGGGTCCGAACACCTGGTCCATAACTCAAACACACTTGCATGTAATAATATGAAACTCGGTACACATGTCGATAGCAGAATTTCATCTATACCTCGCGTTCTTGCTTTTACCCCAGCCCAACAGGAAGTCGGCTATTGAGGTTTTTTTGTAAAACACACGCAATGAACTTTTAAATACTCCTCCTAGAGCTCTGATCCAAATTCGACGAAACTCGGTCAGCTAGAAGTCAAGACATTGAGGATGAAAGTTTGTGTGGGGATTTTTGATATCTCGAACGGTTTGGCCGTAGAGGAGGAAACGAAACTATGGCGAGAGACGTGAAACAGGAAGTGTGTCATAACTTCAGCATACATTAACTGATCTGGATGAAACTTCAGCAGTGCGTTCGCTGTAAGAGGACGATCACATGGATGTGACTATTGTGAGTCAAAGTTATAGCGCCACCAACTGGCAGCAGGAAGTGTGTCACTTTCAAAATGCTTTGAAATCACCCTCTTATTTTTACCCGATTTGCTTCAAACTTCATCTGTATAATGTACATACACGGCAGATGAAGACCTATGAATGGATTCTTGATATCTTTGAAACTGTTGCCGTGGCGACGCATCGAACTTTACCATTCTTTAGGATGCATTCTTTTAGGGATTCGAACATTTGTCCATAAATCAAACACACGTGCATGGATTAATATGAAACTCGGTACACTCATAGATCACATCAGGCCAAACAACTTTCGTGCTCTAAGTTTTACGACAGTTGACGGAAGTACGGGAATTATGTTTTTTTTTTTTTTCAATAATTGTCCTAGAAAAACATCAAATTACAACCCATGCTGTTACCAATCACCACCAAACTCGAGATATGCATGAAGTCAAGACATTGAGGATGCTATATTCCGGACGGATTTTTGATATCTTCGAACGGTTTGGCCGTGGCAGATTTTTTTGACTAAAAAAGGACACATAAAGTGTGTTATAACTTGGTTAGTTTTACTGACAGTTACAAAACTTGCCGTGTATATTGTTCTATTCAAGCCAAACAACTTTCTAATTAACAATAATAAACTCAAACCCACAGAAAGTCAGATATTGTAGTTTGAATATGATCATGCTCTTTCTGAGCCTAGGCCTGTCACACAGTCTGTGTGTGTGTGTGATTGAGTCTTTTGACACACAGTCTCTGTGTGTGTGTGTGTAGGGGGAGGGGGCTTAATAATTTCACTGTGTGTCTGGCCTGCTAAAGTAAATACATTTCTTAAGCCTGGTATTTTTTAAATAAGTTTTTGTTTTTATTTTTTTATAAGTAAAGACATATAACCTGTTTAATTGTAGTGCATTGACAATAGTTTTATATAATTAGTGTATTAATTAAATTAACTTGGTCCATAAATCAAAAAGGAAGTGTGTTAAAACTTCTGCATACATTAACTGATCTTGATGAAACTTCAGCAGTGTGTTCGTTGTAAGAGGCCGATCACATGGATGTGACTATTGTGAGTCAAATATATAGCGCCACCAACTGGCAGCAGAAAGTGTTTCACTTGCAAAATGCTTTGAAATCACACTCTTACTTTTACCCAATTTGCTTCGAACTTCATCTGTATAATGTAAACACACGCCAGATGAAGAGCTGTGAAAGCATTATTCAATATCTAAGATAATGTTGCCATAGCAACGCATCAAACTTTAACATTCCTTTTTTTGATGATTTTGAGTCTCTTAGCGGCTTTTGGGGCCCTTAATGGGTTTGAAAACTCTTGAAACTTTGCACACAGGTCAGATCCCACAGCCATCAGAGCCGGGAAGATGGTACCCGGGTGTGGCAAGGGGGCTGAGCAGCGCCCCCTGGAACGGGGTTCCAAAAACTTGGTCCATAAATCAAACACGCTTGCATGTAATAATATGAAACTCAGTACACATGTTGATCTCATCGTTTCATATATTCATATATTCTCCTCAAGCCGGACAACTTTCTAATTTACACTCATGAGCTAGGACCCACAGAAAGTCAGATATTTTGGTTTGAAAATGTTGAGTGTCTCTCTGAGCCTACACTTCTGTATGGCAAGCCCTTTTAACATTTAAAAGCTAAGTTTGACTATTCGTAATTAACATTGTAGATATCAACAACGTCTTTCTAGTCGTAATTACATTTGGATAGTTTGTATTATCATTTAAGATATCTGTAACGTAATTGTGACTAGTCGAAACGACAGATAGAGTATGGCAAGCCGTTTTAACATTTAATCATTTTAACCTACTAGTCTCTATTTTCATGCTACTAGTACTTATTTTTAGATACTAGTATCTATTCCATTAAGTACTAGTACTTATTCATTTAGCTACTAGTGCTTATTCTTTAGATACTAGTGCCTTTTCTTTAGATACTAGTGTTTATTCTTTAGGTACTAGTACCTTTTTAAAGATACTAGTACTTATTCATTTAGACACTAGTCCTTATTTATTAGATACTAGTACTTATTCATTAGATGCTAGTCCTTATTCATTACATACCAATGCTTATTAATTAGTTACTAGTACTTATTCATTAGATGCTAGTACCTATTAAATAGATACTAGTACTTATTCATTAGACACTAGTACTTATTTCAATGGTGACTAGTAACTATTCTTTTGTTACTAGTCACATTTTTCCAGTGACTTCTATGGTGATCTGTCATTCAGATATCAACTATTCAGTTCTGACTAGTATGTTAGTATGTATTCCAATTGTGGAATACATACTAGTATGTATTCCAAAGCAGGGGTTACGTTTTTGCACGTCGTGCAGAATAACCCTAAAGGCACCAAGGTGGCGGTGCCACCGGCTTTATATGTGTGTGTATATATATATATATATATATATATATATATATATATATATATATATATATATAAATATAAGCTGCGAGCAGCGATGGAGGGCCAAAGCCGACGGTACCGCCATCCCGATGCCTTTAGGCACCGGGGTTGCGGTCCCGCCGGCTTGGGCCCCGCAATCAGCTGCTCGCAGCTATATTCATTAATTATTATTATTATTATTTTTATTATTATTATTACACTCATTATAAGTAGTACTATAAAATATAAATTACTTATTATTATTATTATTACATTTAATGGACACATGCTTTGTGATTCATAATTTTACAATAAGGCTCATGAATTAAAAATGTATACAATAAAAAAAGTGATCTCTCAAGTATCGGTTTTCCAAGCAAATTCAGCACAAAACATCTCCAATTTATTGCCCTTCATCACATACTAATTAAAATATTGGCCTGTTGCAATGGTTATGTAGCTGTGCCAGAGTAAAGGATTGCCGTCTGGTGTTGTGAGGAGGCCTGGGATCTAGAATGACATGAGGTCTCTGGGCTCAGATGGCCGAGCAAAAGGGTCAGTGCCACCACAAACACTCATTACCCAATGTCCTGTCTCCAGGAAAACCTCTTTTGAGCTGTCTCATTTTCTCCTCTGAGAGAGAGATGAGAACTGCTCTGAAATAGAAACTATGTCACTTTGACCATATGCGTGTCAATCTAGAAACTACTCATAATTGTATAGTTTAGCTACAATCTTAAAAATAAAGGTGAAGAGTTCCATTTTTTTTCTAATAATCTAAAGAACCTTTTTTTCATTATAAAGAACACTCTGTGTAATGGAAAGGTTCCATGATTGTTAGAGGTTCTTTATGGAACCATTGATTCCAATAAATAACCTTTAATTTTAGGAGTGTACACTTGACAAAAACTATATGGATACAATTCCAACATTTGCATTAAATGATTTGAGGATCTCATTTGGAATGACAGAACTAAATGCCATTTGAACAGATCAATTTACACTTAGTTCACTAATAATGCAATACCACTAATATTTATAGAGTGGACAAACATAATCACCTTTTCCCAAATGTTTTGTCAAAGCCTCAAGATGCAGGCACAACTGATTTATTTTCAGTTTATTTTGGCATTTAGACAATCCACCATGTTTTTTTTCCTGTCCAGCCATTGCATCACACAAACCCACTTGAATTTAGTAACTACAAGTTATGTTCTTGTCCCATCCCATGCAGCATGTTCCCAGAATTCTCCATAGACTGGTCCTTTACTGATCAAACTAGAGAACATGGAATTTATGAGCTCTGCATTACATAACAGACATGCAATCCAATGAATACAGATGGACTGATAAATGTCTGTTTGCAACTAAGATGCTGATGACATTGATTGACTGCTTGTGATTTACATAATTACACTGCATTTCCAATAAGAAACGCCGTTTGCAGGATGTTCTTTGGTGTTTATTTAAAGCATCGCTGTGCCATTCGGTCTGGCTGGAAATGAACTGCTTTGAAACTGTTCCTCAATTTTAATATGTATACATTGAGACAATTCATTTGTTAACTACTGCAATGAGCAAGAACGCATTACAAATTACCTGGAGAGTTACATTTTAAAAGGTTAGCTAATATGAAATTGATAGATGTGGATCCCCAAAGGGCCAGCTAGTGTCAAATAATTACTGTGCTCGTTCGCAAGAAATTATTATATTAAACTTTATGGTTTTTAACCTTTAGTGAAGAAAATTTGACACTTTGCCCACATTTAAGTTGCAGTGTTTTCCAAAAGTGGTTCTTTTTCGGAACTGTTCAATGAAAGGTCATTTATGGAAACCAACATGGTTCTTTTTAAGAATTTGCTCACTGTTTTAATTAAGTCAAGCGATCCCAAGTCTTAATTAAATGCTGATATCTTCAGTGCAAGTCTTTGGATTTTTGGTGTGAGTCAAGAAAAGTAACAGCACATGAGTTAACATTTATTTAAAAACTTATCAGTATAAATATTTTGCTGATTTAGTTTCTAATCGCCAAATAAATATTGGCAGACTTTGCAATTGGCACTTCCTTCTTTCACAAAAACAAGTCATTTTGGGCAAGGTCAAATGTAGAAGGAATATTTCAGTATATTGAATATTGAATATTTCAGTATAATATTCCCCCTTATCTATCCAAAGAGCTCATTTACATTTGGACATTTTTCAAATCTCTCTAATCACACTAAAATCACTCTAATAATTAATTTGCAGATGGCTCCTGGCTGAGACCAGATCAGTTTCTGTTCCTCTTGTTTACTTTCATTCCCATGAGCTCGCCTGTTTGCCTGCCTGTCCGTCATCAATGTCACATGTGTCTGATCATGTCCCATGTTCCCCTAGGGAGACCAGTCAGAATGGCACGTGTCTATAGTATTAGGGATTACCCCTCACAAACCCATGACATATGTTGTCATGTGCATGCTAGATAAACAGAGCCTGCCACTGTCATATTTTACCACAGGCCATCTGATTTCAGGTCAGTGATCAATGGCCGTTTCACTTATACAATGCTGTGAAAAGTGTTGTTTTGGCTAATCGCTCAAATGAGAGGCATTTGCAGATAATTTATTTCATTAGAGGTGGTAATCAATAGACAAGTAGCGGGATCATTGATTTTTTTTGGTTTTGTTGCTGCAACAAATTGTGTGCATGAGATATCAGTGGAGGAAATGGATCATTTGGAAGTGATTTCACTTCACATTTGGCTGGATAAGCTATAAGTTTGAATTGCAAATATTATTTAAATAACAGTTTGAACATGGTGAAGAATCTTAAATCTTTCTTCATTTTGCTTTTATATGTTTTTTTTTGTTTCCAAATTCTTTCTTTTATCTCATTTGTTATTGCTTTTTTTAAACCAAAGAATCTGAAATTGACTTTGGGACTCCACTGTATTTTAACAGCTATTTGAGGATCACATTTTTTTTATTTCTGCAGCTTTGTGGTTGGTCCATCAGGGACAAACTTTGAGGCCATTTAAGTTAATTTTCCAAGTCGTATTCAATCTCTAAGTCATATTCAATCTCTCGTGTATGATGTAATGCACTTAAGCTCTTTTCGTGGTTGAACATGCATTTGGCTCTTTCTGTACTTAGATTTAGTATGAGGTGTTCTTATACCACTGATCCTCCTTGGGTATTAAAGGAAGAGGATTTGAACTTTAAAACCACTCTTAATTGGGGAAATTAGAAAAACAGAAGCAGACAGACTAAGACTTCGAGCTCGGTAGCACAGCAGTGTAATTATATTTTTTAGGTTTTAAGTTTCAATTTTATGCCCATTTTTTATGTTCAATCTTTGTTTTATTTTTATTTTTTTTATTTAAGCTTAGTTGTGGTTTTGAGTATATGTTTTTTCCATCCATCCATCGATTTATCCATCCATCCATCAATCCATCCATCCCTCCCTTCCTTCCTTCCTTCCTTCCTTGCTTGATTTCCAAACCCCAACTTTAAATCCAGTAAATATGACCCTATAAAAGCCTTTTGATTTATAAAGGAATACAAGAACAACACTCAACTCAAAACCAACTCAAGCCAAAGGCAGTTTTGCATAATTTTAATTCTTGCAATCCTTCCTTGTGAATAGTTTTGAAGACATCTTATTGAGCAATATTTCCCGATATTCACATCACGTTGCTTGCCAAGGTCGAAGCAGCCTTTATGAGCTTAGTTAGCCACTGGCTTGTCAGTGCAAAATTCACTGTTACAGGAAATCCAAACAATGGTTTCAAAAAATGCATCTATTCTGATGACATACAAAGCTCTGTAAATCACCTCACAAGGTTTTAGTCAATGCTGTCCACGAAGTCTGAGCCGCTGAGGACTTTTTAATATTGTCCCCGCCCAAGCATGTGATGGACATTTCTCAGTTCTTCACACAGTGGTAATGTGATAGACCAAGTCACAAGTGATTGAACTCTTCTTCCCGTTCTCTCACCTGTCTTATGGTTTTGCCCCCATGTTTTCAAAGCTGACATATTTTAGTCGATATGTCCTTAAAAACTTGATATGTCTTGCAAACCAGTTCTTGATTCTCAAGGTCATCACAGTCTGCGGCTCAGGATGGGACCTTCCTTTTGACAGTGACTGTCATAGCCATGTGAAAGTGTTCTCCAACCTGTGTGTTACATAACATGCTATATGTCATCTGGAGATCAATCGACCAGGCAGAATATGACATTTCAGCTTTAAAATAGGAAGAACAGTACTTGACATTAAAAGTGCCTTCATCAAAATCTAGGAAATGAGCAGTCTTTCATAACACCATCAGATGATTAAAAAGATGGCATTTATAACAATGCATTATGAAATGAGGATGCTGCAGTTACATCGCTATAATGAAGACTATCTATCCATCTATCCATCTATCCATCTATCCATCTATCCATCTATCCATCTATCCATCTATCATCTATCATCTATCTAGGCCTATCTATCATGTTTATACAGTATATATGCATAGGCAGTATATATGCATGTGCATATGCACAAATATTTTTCCAGATTTTTTCCAGATTGTTAATTTGGAAATATATTTGAAAGCATAAGATTATTCTGATCAATTTCTTTCGTTCTTTTTCACGATTCATGATGTCACCATCATTCTGTTGACAGGTACGATTACAGTTCTTTTGCTTTTCCTACCCACAGAATGATAAAATGTTTCAAGTATCTAACTCCATATCGGTTTATAGCAAAATGAAAATAAATGAGTGCCATTATGCAATTTCAGTTGACATTCATCACTCCACCTTGAAAACCCTTCCATGGGAAAATCCTTTTAAATGTTGGCATATAAATCTCACATATTCCCTCAAAATGTTTTATGGCGACACATTTGTTAGATCTCGATCATTCATCTCCCTTTTGGTCTGACCTCTTACCTTTAAAGCTTGAAGAATGTGATTGTGACCATAAAGTTCAATTGGTCTCTCTGAATTACCTTCACCGCCTGGTTTTCCTCCCACCGTTGGGAGTTGTGTAACCTGACTGTGATGCTCAGAGCTTATAAGAATAATGAGAATATAATGACATGTTAATGAGCCCATTTGACTTTAACAAAGAAAAAACGTGCCTGTTGGCCTCCGACTGCCCTCAAGGTGGGATGGCATAGTATTTGTTTTAGAGGGAAGTGTAATTGTGAATGGTGAGGTTACGGCTGACCTGAGACCTCCGTCTTGATTAATGGCTTTTGGACTGAAACACACACTGTCTTACAGCTGTTCGTTGTTGTCTCTCAAGTTCTCTTCCAGTTTCATCTGGTAATTTAGATCAAATAGTCGTCTGGTTGTGAAGGTGGTTCATGTGAAAGGCCCTATTGGGAAGTGCCTCATCTGTTGTGAACAGTTTAGGTTGCTGTATAATTTTAGTCTGGACCATTTTGCCCTTCCAAATTTTAAATTAGTACCAAGTTGGCAATATTAGCCAGGACATTATTAAGCTCATTTATCTTCACATAAACTTTCGTGTCATGAATCAGAAACCTCTTATTGGCTTTTAAACGAATATTTGTGTGGAAATCCCTTAAGGGATCCCTAACTTTTCTGAACAAGACTTTGCTTGCAATTGCAATTACAGAGTTGCACTTTTAAATAACATAATATAATCTCTTTCCCAGGACAATTCTTCATGTTAAACAACCAAAACTTATCATTTTGCTACCCTATACCTATACAATTTCATTGAACCTTGAATTATATTTGTATAACTATGCAATGAAAAACTCTAGAGCAAAATAACTGCAAGAAATAAAACCGTAAAACACAACCGAGTGTGTGTTGCTGTTAGTGTTTTACGCTCATTAATCCTGTGGCACCTGGTTTTAAGAATGATTTGCTAACTTTAGTGCAGTGATTACTGATACCTGGGACTCTTTAAAGGGGTGGTTGATTGTGAGTTGGTGGCAGTGGTTGGGCCACAACCTGTAAGTAAGACTTAATCATTTTAAATGTATTTGCATGTATAATTTCAGACCTAATGTTTTAGTTGTATGATTTTATCAAATGCCAGTGCTGGCTTTATAGCCACTTAGTTATGCTATTTGTAAATGTATTTTTCATGTTTACATATACTTTATGACATAGTTTTTCCATTTGATCAAAAACATAAACCAATGCCAATGCTGTTTGTGTATTTAGCCTGTTAGTTCAATGCTATTTTGTGTAAGACAAACATGTATAGGCCTAAAGTTAAAAAAATTGTAGCCTAAGTAATCGCAGCAAACTTCAGCTACTGTTATCAGTGTACAGGATGGTTTTAACACAGTTGCCACATGTAGGCTACACCTAAATAAAACATTTTTTTTCGTTTATACAAATTATTTGTATTTTTTTAGTTTTTTCGTAATAAAACGAAAAACTAAGTTTTGTGAATAGATAAACGGTTGTTCATTATATCGATTAAACAACATCTTTAAAAAAACGTTTATTCAGTTATATTAAGTGTTTAATCAGGAGAAAACTCAAAAAGCTAACAAGCAGCAGTAGCATTTTCAAGTAACAACGTATTCGAAATTCTTATTTAATAAATGATAGTTAATAATAAAAAATTACCGTGTTTGGGGAGGTTCTGCTTGACTCTCTTCATTGCCGCTTTCTGGGTATGATTCTGGCTCAAACTCATACGGCAGTATCGACACCATTATTTACATTGACCGAGCACATGAAACATTAAAGGTAATGGGCGTGAAGTTTCCGGACAACGTTAACTACGCAATTTAGCCAATTACATCACACCGGCCCAAAAGTCCAAAACTATCTATAAAACTTTTAGTCTAAAAATATTTTTGTTTATTATATTATTGAGTAGTATCTATAGTTTAGTGTTTGCCTTTGTAAATGCTCTGAACACGCAGTAAAAAAAACCCCACAAGGACATGCTCCAGACAGGCACTAAAACATTGATGTCTGGTCTCGTCACCCTACAGTCCAATATAACACAGACTAGATGGGCCGTCAAGGGGCACATTGATGCAAGTCACCTTAATTTACCCTCCTTTTGGGTCAATAACTGAGACAACCTCCAGCAACAGTTGTGGAGTCAATACTGGTTAAGTGCAAGGCCAAAGAGTGTTAAAAAGAAGAATCATCACGTAATTGGTGATAATAAGCATAGTTGGGAAGAAGATTTGTCCTATTGAAACAAAGGCCAAAGCACCAATGCAGCTTTGAACAACTGTTATCAGACTGTTTGACAAGAGAGAAAAAGAGAAACTCAATAAGGGCATTACTTAACTAGACAGTAGTGCTTAACTAAGCTAAGAAGTTGGTCCTCTGGCTTTAATTGTCAGTGTTTTTGAGCGACTGTCTAGATGCATTTATTCAGCTTTCACCGAGGGTCACATATGTATGTGCATTAATTATGAAAATTATTTGTTTTTTAATGGCCCAGAGATTGCTTGGCCTTGAAATGATCTTTTCTGGCGGAGGAAAGCCGCTCGCGTCATGTAAATATTCCTGTGTAAAACCCTTTATAATGCAATGCTAATGTTTTATTCATCTTCATCAACCTTTTCTTTAAAGGCAGATGAAATGATAATAGTGTTTAATTAGTTAATGGAGGGAGTGAGATTCAGGTCAGGTTGTATAAAAAATGGAAAAGTCAAAGATTTCATTGTCTATTGCCTTTTTCTTTAGAGAAAGAAGTACTGAGTCAACTTTGGCGAAATGGACAAATTGGGGTGTAACATCCGGTGAATGAATCACAGAAGCTTTCTGATTAGATTTAGCAGGTTAAACCTGATTGCACTTACTTGATGTGCCAGTTGAAGTAGTGCAAATCAGACGTTGAACACCTATTACAGACTTGCAGGGATTGTGTTAGGAAGCTTGTGGTGGTGGTTGATCATTAAATGTGTTGAAAAGATGACCTGCAGTTAAGGAACATTTAGAAATATATTGTGAAGAGGACACAGAAAGATTGCTTTACTTACATCGCACTAGTATTTTAGCAGATGCTTTTATCCAAAGTGACTTGCAGTACATAATGTGGAATTAACGTCCACCGTGTGCAGTCTGAGGTATACATTTGCATTAATGCATTTGGCTGACGCTTTTATCTGAAGGCGACAGACAGGGTATTCAAGCTGTGTATTTTATCAGTTCATGTGTTCTCTTGGAATTGAACATACGACCTTGGTGTTGCCAGCGTCATTCCCTACTGTGTGAGTGTATTGAGGGTTTGAGGAGGGCTTCAGGACCTAAAGTTGATCCATAATTGTTTAAATGTATTAATAAAGCAAATAAAACTGATGACTTTTTTATAATTAATGTTGTTCTGCCTGGTGTAGTGAGACTAAAATCTCAAGTCTAGTGAGCTTATCCTTCTTCAATATTGCTGTTGTCATGGCAATCAGTTTCCTATTTTTTCTGTTATCTGTGCATGAGAATCAACTTTTTTAGTGTATGACAACTTTCTTTACATTTGTGCTATATTTCTGGACATTAAAAAGTCATGTTATATGTACCAACTTAGGGCCAGGTTTACTGAACTACTGTCAGGATTTACTAAAGACATGCTGTGAAAAATTTGTGTTGAAAAGGCGTGGACACAGTTATTATTACTTATGCATTTGTAGGAGTTTCCCTTTCAGATAATTTGCCGTTTAGTGAATCTGGCCTAAAATTAAAAAAATTCACTGTGGGTGTGTGGGTGTGTTTTGTTTCATCAAAAGAAATTCAACAGGTGCCAGTCTACCAGCATTAGGCTACCATTATAGGACGTTATAAAATGTACTGCGCCAGAAAAGACTTTAGCCTAGAAAAACCAACACGGAAAACACTTTTCAGACTGGATGGAGAAATCCAGCTTTATGAATGAATGAATGGGGCTTTTATATGGTGCTTTCAAATGTCTACTAGGCCTAAACTCAAAGGGCTTTACAATCATATCAGAGAATCTCAACCATTAGTGGTTATTAAATCTTAGGAAATCACAGGAAGTCTAAAATTAACTGATAGCACTAAATGTGAATAAAATTAGTCTTTGAGCAAATGCAATGTTAGTTTCTGCCTATTTGGATTGAAATCACAAGAACAATAGTTTGGCCGTTGCTGTTTTTGATTTTATTTGATGCATGTGCAAGTGACCAAAGATGAATACATGCTATACTAAAGGGACTGTCTAGTAATCATTAAAGTGTTTGTGCATCTCTTCCTCGGATCTTTCCTGACCTGAAACTGCAGTTTGTTTGCTTGTAAAGGGTTGGCGGTCTCTACTTTGGTGGTCTCATTTTTGTGAAAAATTACTATTAGAAATATAGACTTTTTTTTATCTTCCAGAATATGTCAATTATGTAATATATTACTTGCATTAAGCTACAGAAACCTGTGAATACATGTTCCAAATTTGTCTTTCCATATCAGCAAGACTTTGTCTCCTGTAGAACACAAAATAATATATTTTTGTAAAATGTTTATTTTACTTTCCTTTTTTGGCCAATATGGAAAAAGTACTGGTAATTTTCTTCCAGGACATTATAAGTTAATTTTATGGACATTTCCTGCAACCAGAAAACATAACACAATGCTATGTGTAATTTAAAATACGGGGGAAACACCTGTGAAAAATCCATTCATTTTAACTGTGCCCTATTTTTACAGACTTTTCACAGTATGCAATGTTCCTTTGCATGCCATTGACTTTGATTGTATGGACAAAAACCCAGAGACATTTTTCAAAATAGCTTTTGTGGTTTGCTCTAAAGAAAGTAAATGAGACAGGTTAGGAACTGTATTCATTATATTTAAAGAGCAGACCCCAGAGAGCAGCTGACATTTTTATACACAAAGTATTCTCTCAAATGTTGTGCATCAGAATCCCATGGCATCCGAAAAGCTTTTGACATCTCACCATAACATACTTTATTCCACCAAAAGTAGCCGAGCACCTTTACGTTCCCAAGTCACAGGAACCAGAAACCCAGATAATTCATTCAGGATCCTCTAACTGCCCACTCCCGTAGAACAAGATCTTTTGAAAACGAATGAGGAAATGATGCTCTGTAAACACAGTTACACGACCCACGCTGTCCTCACTTCACCAGAGAAGATTCCCTCACTGTCCACATTTAATATTTCAGTGCAATCTCTCCAGTGCTGTTATGCAATACACCTAATTTATATGGCTACTCTTCATGTTTTATGCATTTTCATAATCAATGTCCTGCCATGACAAAAATGCTTTTATGTTATGATATCGTGATTTTGAAAGACATTTCTTAGATCAACATATTTTGCTGATCCTGGATCAACATCCCTGTCCTTTCCCTTCCCCTAAACCCAACCCTACCCATGCTTTATCCCTAAAAAGGAAATGATAGGTGAATAACACTAATTTAGAAGTGTCTAACATGGTTGGAAGCCTATAATTGACATAAACTTTAAGCGTGCCTCTCAAATCTCATTGGTCAGCTGGAATGTTGTTCCAGGATCACCTTATAGGCATTTCATATGCAATAGGTTATGATGGCATACATAGTAAAGGTCATGGCTGATAACCCAAAGGGCTGTTGTTCATAGGACAATCTGTGAAGTGTGAGTATTTCTGAGTCGTGCCCTTGAGCAAGAGTCCTAGCATCATGTTATACCAGAGGGACTGCCCCTGTAGAAAGTCGCTTTGTATAAATTGTGTCAGCTATGATGATTAAATGATGACATTTGTTAACATTAGTTAGCATGGACAACTAAGAATGAATAATACCTCTACAGCATTTATTAATCTTAGTTCATTTTAATCTCAAAATCTTTAAGATTAAACTTTTGTATCTGTTAACATTAGTTCATGCTTTGTGAACTATAAATCAACATTTTTATTTAACTAACATTATCGTATTATTGTATTAAAGAGTTAGTTCACCCAAAAATGAAAATTTGTCAGCTGTCAGTGTTCAGCAGAACAAATAAACACATAGAGGTTTGGAATAACATGAGGGTGAGTAAATACTGACAGAATTTTCATTTTTGGGTAAACTAACCCTTTAACTAATGATGCCTTACAGTAGTGTTGCCAATTATTTGATTGTAGATATTTTTAGTTTTAGTTTTTGTTAAAGACAGTAAATTTGGACACCAAAGACACTAAAATTAGTCAATATTTTTTTGTCATATTCATTACATTTAGTCCATTTATTTGGACTGAAATGCTTAGAATTTTAGTCGACAGAACAACAATATAATTTACAATTTAACTATAAATAACCAATTTAATAATGCACAAATTGTGTAATTGTAACAGACCAAACTTGTATCATCATGTAAAAGATTTATCAACAAATCAGATCAAATATTCCATGGTGTATTTATTTGATATTAAGGCTGAGCATGTATATGCAACAGTAAGGACTGTGTATATATATAGTTGTTCATATCACTGTCACTCAAGGCAAGGTCGTGTGCTCTTTTTCTGCACACTGAAAGGCCTCATCTTAAATCATTCGCAGATCAGCTCTATACACAGCTGAAACCTAGAGGGACAAACGTGGGGAAAAGTTATTGGGTCCTTCATCATGATGAGTCAGATGCAAGGTGGCTCTTTAGCTTGAGGTATTGCAGTGAGCTTTACTGTGTTAGGAGCTAAATCGAGAGGTTTTCTCAAGAGGAACACATCAAAATCAGGGGAATCTGGAGTTTCTGCAATGATGCTGTTAACACTATGTTCAGTTTAGCTTTAGTTTCACAGACTCTTATTATGTTTCTATTTTGTTGCAGTCTGTCTATGTTCCTGTTTGCACATCATTCATTAGTTGTCATGGGCCATTTCAAAGTATGCCTTCTTGTCGGTACTTGTGTTCTTGTGGACTTGCGTCACCAACGGACGTCGCGGATAGACCTAAAACCAATCAGAGTGATGAAGGAGATGACGTATGCAGAGCGGTGGAGAAACATCTCCGAGTGTTTTTCTTTGCTTGGTTTTTTAACAAAAAGGAAACGGTAAAATCGCTTAAAACTGACTAGATAGCTGTTTCGAACGAGTCATTTTCAACGGCGACAACCATTGTAATGTAGGCTACAAAATCTGCTTCAAAATCCCAGCGCTGTCGTCATCGCGTAAAGCCCGCCCCAACGTTTCTGATTGGTGCCACGATTTCGACGGATTGGAAATGGGCTTGAATGAGCTCTTTGTCAAATCTAAATTTGCCGGAAGTTGTCTGGGTTTTTCCAGGCTAGCCACGTCCAGTTCAAATCCCCGACAAATGACTTGAGACAGCCAGGTATCCCAGAATGCATCTCGTTCAAATCACCGACAAATGACTTGAGACAGCCAGGTATCCCAGAATGCATCTCGAAACCAACCAGCAAGCGTCAATAGCAGAGGAGAAACCCGCCTAATATCAAAATAGTGTTATTGTGTCATGAAATGTAATTTTAAGACAGTTTCAGGCGAGAATGTGGTTGTTTACAGCTCAAATCTGTGGTTTATTTATAAAGATATTATTTATAGATGTATGCAGTGAAGATAATTAATTTATCCGTTGCCTAAACCACATGGCCATTAGGCTAATATGTTTAAGATTTTTTTTTTAAATGAAAAGTTTTATTGTTGCCAACAATATATATAAAGAGATAACTGGAGTAGCCAGAGCGTGCTGAGTGACGTGATCAAGAATCAATTGCAGAATAACCGTACTCTCGTACTCTCGTACTCTCGTCCTCTGTCCTCTGGAGTTCATTCTCCCGAGTTCAAACTTGGCAAGTCCGAACTACCAACGAAGCAAGTCTGATGTTTGCGTATACTTGGTAATGAGAAACGGCCATGATTATTCATGATGTTTCTAATTAGAGCACACCTGTTTGCAATTTGAGTTTATCTCCTTGTGTGTTTAAGTTCCTGTGTTTCTCAGTGTCGCGGTACGGTATTGTTTTGTGCTTGCACCATTGCACACTGTCTCATATCCTTGTGGATTTTCTAGATTTTACTTGGTTAAACATGCTTTCATTTGAATCTTCTTTATAATCATTGGACAAAGACATGACAGATGCCTATATACTACTAGAAACATATTGTCATTGCGTGGAAACTTTGCCTCATTTCTTCTACAATAAAACGTTTTTTTAACGGTACAGATAAGTCTTCTTTTTTAAAGAGGTTTTCAAACTATTGATGCCAAGGACCCCAAATATGGTATTTAAAGTAACCTATATATAGTTTCAAGACTCATCATACTATACCCTAAGCATGGAATAATAAAGACAACATGTTTGAAAAATTAAATATGATTAATAATTAAATTAACTAAAACCCAAACTCTTACTGTTTTCCTAAAAATGAACTTAGAAAAATCCCATCGACCTAACATTGCGACAAATTTTGACTAGTCATAACTCGGAGCATGGGTTTGATAGAAACATGGGGTCTGTTCTTCTGTTTTGAAGAATCTGGTTCTGCTATATTTCTTCAATCATTTAATTCTAAAAGAAGGTTTCCTATAGTCCTCTTAGATGAATGTTAGTACTGCAGAAGTCAATATCTGTCCTATATTCACCTGACAGCCTCCTCATCAGAGCTTTAAAATGCTGCCCCAGTTGAATTGTTTTTTCTTAACACACTTTCCATCATCCTCTATTGTCCCGTCTTATCCTTTTACTCTCAGTCAAGTGACCAACTAGATAATTACAACCAGGCTCTATTGATTGATATCAAGACATCAGTGTCCTGGTCAGTTATGTGAATGCACCCATAGCTCAGTTGTGACACACACTATAGAGTATAGCTGCTGCTGTGTGTGTGTGTGCGTGCATGCTCTTTTGGAAATGAAATATTCCTTTTTGAAGACAAAATGCTCACAAACTTTGTTCTTTAAGGCTGTTTTCAGACTTTGATGTCTTTCCTGCTGCTTGAAGCCTCTTCACATTGCCCTTTTGGGTTCGAACTGCAGTTCTTGTACAAAACTCAAACTGACACAGATCTGGTCCAAATACTTTGAAAAATAAGCCTTAAAAATAAGTATGATTTATTGCCTTATTTCAGTGTGAACATTTTTTTTATCAGAAATGCAAATGCCCTCATTAACACCCGTATTGTACATGTATTTATTTTTAATGCATGGTGATTGTAAGAATTCCCCTCCAGTCATGCCTGGAGTATTTTAACTTTAAGAGGCTGCTATTCATGTTCATTAGCTTTGGTGTGTTGTTGGTTTATTTAATGAAGTAATTTAGAAGACTATATCCTATAAATGCTAGAAAAGAAATTCACGAAGAGTAGCTTACGCACTTGGCTGTACTGTTGTTACACCCGAGTTAAAAGCGATCTAATGTATTTGATGTTCATAGCTTTGAGCTGTCACTTCATTTTGGATCTCACTCGGAAATATGTCACCGTGCATCAGCGAGCGAGCTATACCATCATTATTGTGCCACAGGAGCATTTGACTCATTGCTTCGTGCTGGGTTTGTGACTGTGCCTGTGACGTAGAAGTGAGAGTGAGCATTTCTGTCGGAGAGCTGTGGGAATTCACTCGGATTGGCCTCAGAGCCTTTGGCGAAGGTGTTAATTATGCAGGGAACAGATAATCGATAAGGCAGCTACAGACCAAATACAGTAGGCTGACTGAAAGCTGCACTCAATCTTGTGCCTGCCAATGTGCTCAGTGGACTCCAAGATGCAAATCAGATATCACCTTAGAGCTGTGTTGGCAACAGCTTTCGCTTTATTTTCAGGTGCTGTTGATGCGTCAATAACAGTCAGGACTCATATTACATATCAACTCAATACATTACAAAAATCCTTTACTGTACAAAAAATGTCCTTAAAACAAAATATTCAAATACATAACAGGAATACTACTTAATGTCAGCATTTATTTATTTATTTTAATAATAATAATAATAATAGCAATAACAATACCTTGTGTTTTAGTCGGTTATACTGTACAAAACTATTATATACTGATGATGGTAATGATGGTTATATTATTATTATTCTTAGCAGTAGTAGTATTATATATAATTTCCATGACATTTCCATATTAATTAATTTGTTTGATTGTTTTAATATTAGCACATGCAAAAATAACCTCGTATTTAATTCAATAATAATAATCATAATATGATACATTTCCATGAAATTTGTTTGTTTTTAGATAATTAATAATTAACTTTTAACAATTAATAATAATCATATTTTACATTGTAACAATAATTTGATTGAAGAACTTAAAATTACTGTACAATTTATATTAAGATAACATCATAGCCAGCACAAATCAAAATGATGATGTGGCTTCATTATATTCAGTGAGCCAGGTTTATTATTTTTATATTACATATTTGATTTTATTATTTGCAGTTTGTGGTCTTGTTTCCTTGTTTGTTTGCAACCATATATCAAGACAGGCATGTGAACCACCTGGCCCTTCAGCTAAGTACAAACAGAAGGCCATCACTGGATCAATGAGCTTGGATGGGTGGTAACTGAATGTTTTTCTGCAAGAGCATTTCTGTTAAGTCCAGTCTAAGTTAAGATGGCTTTTTTCCCTGTCACAAAGAGAGTCTTTCACGGATGCGCACAGCAGCCCTGGCATTCTCGAGAGTGCCAAGAGCATTGCAGGCTATCAAAGTGAATTACTATTCAGTCTGGTGTCATCCCTCAGGCTGCTCAGTTACCACCAATGTTGGTCTCCTGCAGGTGTGCAAGAGAGTGAATCCAACTGCGCCTGATTGCTGAGATAGTTGACTGTGTCATGAGGTCAAAGTGATGCTTTTTTTGGTGCAGAAAAGGTTTTAGTAGTCCAGATTATATTGTGATCAACTCAATTCATCTCAAAAACTAAATCAGTCTTTTTTATTACCTATTAAAAAGCTTTAAATAAAATCTACTGGGCAATTGAAACTAATTTTACACATTCATTATAACTTCAAGAGCATCCTTGGAGTGGTATTGATTAGAAGATAATATTGGCTTGTCACTCAAAAACACAATAAAGCACAAAAAAGCACTTTAAAAAATCATTCCAAAATCATTGCACAGGGATACATTTTAAAAACAAACTTTTGGAAAGTATATCCACAAGACAAACATTATTTTGGCTGTGAAACCCTTGAAATAAGTGAAATAATTAAACCCTTGAAAAAAGTGACCAGTAATGTTTTTGTAAGGATCGATTATGAAAGCTATTTAAATGTCCTAATGGAGCTACGGTATAATCATGACTTAATCTGAGCCCTGTCTTTGAAACCTGCCTATGTGTTAACATGAAACATAATAAAATTGCTTGCTAGCCCACAGATTCATATGCCTAGATTAATAATAAAAGAACACATTTAGACGTCTTTATAGCTCAAATAGCTCAAAATGAAAAATGTATTTGTTTTATCAAAAGTATGACTTGCCAATTACTTCATTTGAACCCTCTTGAATGCTATAAAACATGTTTTTTAACAAAATTATCTGCAGTGATTAACAGTATGTTCCATAAATACATCACATTTCTTTAGTTCTTTTATCTTGTCATGTCACATTTGCAGTTGTTATCTTTTAGCATTTTCATTTCATTCTGAAAAGTGAGCAATATCTGCACTTGTATATCTACCAATAGTCTGTAGAAATCTGATGGATCAGATCAGGTATTGTGGGCCAGAGCTTTGGCGACCTGTCCTGCCTCTGGCGGATTAGCTTTTGAGATGTCCTTTAAAGGTGTAGACACAGTGACTCATGGCGCAGGTTTAATTCTCAGCCTTTTATTGAAAGCTGAGGTGGACAGTAGCAGGTCGAGAATTGAATTGTTGTAGATCCTCTGTCACCTTTACCCTTATATTTAAGGGCCTTACAGCATATATTGCATTTTCAATGATATCAAGGCCTTGTATTTGAAGGCCTTGGGCTGTTTAAAACACTTAAATTGCACAATTTTATCTTGCATATCTGGCATATTCTGACACATTTCAAGGATTACACTTTTCTGTATAATTATACAGACACTGGGGTGTATAAGCTCTCAATGTGACCCTGTCTTGTTGAAAATATTGGGGTTGCTTATTATACAATATGCAGAAAAAATAACAGTTAGAGCACTGCAATATCCTGCAAGGGTGAGATGCACAAATCAGCATCAAGAACCAGAGTAGGGGCAGCTTATTCAACCATGTCCAATCTTAAAGAAACACATCAAGGTCAAAAAGTCAATTGTTTCATGCGCAGGATGAATTTTGTATAAATGGGAAGAGATGAGTTAATTATCTCTATTGTGACGAGCAGAAATAATTTTGATATTTTAATGTTTAATAAGACATGATACATTTTGTATCATCTAGTTTGGAGAGGAATTATTTTCTCAAGATGAATAATTTCTTTTTGAGGTTAAGCGGAAATTTGTTTTTGGTGCAAATGTATGAAAAATATGAAGATTTGAACAGAGTAGTAATCTGTGCAGGGTCTGTTAAATCAAATGTGATTCATCCGGGTGCATGTTGGTGTATTACAGCCTGTAGTGAGATCTGGCTTTTGAGGTAGTGTTTTCTGCGACTGAAGGTCAAAACTCTTAATGCCATGCTGGAAATGTCAAAACAATTATGGCCACAATAATAGTCTGCATTTTAGAGGTGTGTGTGTGTGTTTACCCGCAAAATTGTGATCAAGTATAAAATTGTAGTTACAACCGTTTTTTATCACAGACTGTGGCCTGCACGTTAATGATGTCGTGACCGGTTATTATCCCAGAAACCTGATTTATAATGTTACATATACATGAGTTGACATTTGTGACCACATCTGTGTACATCAGCTCCCCATTGCTGAGCTGGGAACAAAATGCTTAGAGCACTTTATAGGTAAAAGCCATTAAGAATAGAGTTGAAAGTAGTCTTGAATAGTCCCACTGCTACTGATTCTCCGTTGGTTGTGTTTTTTACTTGATTAATTTCTTTTCATCAACCTGGCAGCTTACTCAGTATTATATAAGACTTCTCATTGTTTTTGAAGTAAGAGCCAAAGACAATGTGTTGAGGCTTGGGCGATCAATCTCTCTCTAGTAATGTGTGTACGACACATCAGGGAAAGCGCGAAGTAAGGTGATGAACGTAGTTATAGTTGTTTTAGTAATGAATTGCCCCTTTAGGCATTCACACTAAGACAAAAATTACCTCATAGCTACGTAAATCAGTGTTTGAATTGGCTAGTGCAATTCTTCTATTGTTAATCTCCTCTCAGTCTCAATATTACACAAAAATGAACTCCTGGCATGTTAGGCTAAACACTTCCTGCTTCCAAGTATGTTGTGATAGGTCCGTTTAGAGAGTCTTGGCCGTATTCATCTTTTTACGCTTTCCTTAGTTTGTAATGTTGCTGTTTGAGCATGACACTCCAAAGGGAGTTATTCTCTATATCAGCAAGCACTGTTTCTGAACTCCCTGTAACGTCTCGATTGTAGACTTCTTCCAGTCACCGTACACATCACAGTATCTCTCATTTAAAGGGGTCATATAATGGTACATGCACTTTTACAATTTGATTGTACTGCAATGTGTGTTGTCAGTGCCTGTACACAACCATCATTTAATTATAAAAATCCATCCAGTGATTTTGTTTTAATCTCCTTATTTGTTTTCCCCTGTCTCAAATCGAGCCGTTCGACCGTGTGACGTCACACGGTCGCATGCCCCTCCCGCGGTTGTTGATTGACAGCAGTGTTTCAACACAGACCCGCCCTGAGCGAGCTGTCATAATACAGTAGACTATGGTAGAGAGAGGTGCTGTAACATTGTAAAATAAAGTGTAACCGGTCCCACTCGACCCTCTCCAAGTGGGACTTGAACCAGCACCTCCGGTGTGGGAGGCGGACACGCTAACAAGGACGCTAAAGACCACAGCCACTAATGCACTACTTGAGGACAGAGGAGTGCGGTTTACATGCACGACTCTTTCTGACTTACGTCCATTACACTCACCGCCTAAACCTCACTCCTATCTGGGTCACGGCACCAAATGTAGCTGGTCCTACTTAACCTGCTCCGAGCGGGACTTAAATCTGTGTCTCCAGTGTGGGTGGAGGCTGCAATAAAGACCGCAATGGCTAGTGTCATTCCCTAATGCGCCTCTTGAGGCCAGGGAAGTGAGGTTTACACACAACTCTTACTAGCTTACATCCATCTCACAAGCATGAAAACCTATTCTAGTAGACCACAAAAACTAAATAAAGACTTTTGATAATAGGTCATAATAGGTTCCCTTTAACACTTATTCTTCATTACTGGGACAAAACAGACTACAAAATGGAGAAAATTGGTTCTCAAGTGTATTATTTACGAATCTAGCACCCTCTTCAGTGAATGAATAAGGTGAGCTTTTCAAGTGTATTTTAATGCGTAAAAATCTAATTGGCGTCTGTCGTGACTAAGGTCTATTGCTTATGCTTTAGCTCAAGGACAATGCACATCTGTCTGTAAAGAGGGCATACATGGGAATATCCCTCAACTCAAGGTTATGTAACTTTCTCATTATTCACACAGCAGTCAGTGCCCTCATGGGGAAAAACACCTGTGTTGTTTTGTTTGGTTTAGTTAAGAGATGCAATATATATGTAATGCACTTCATTAACTGCTATCAAGCCTTTTGCACAGTGAACTGCAAAAGTTCCTCCAAAGCAACAATTAGCTGCAATGCATCTGAAAACTCATGAAGCATCCTTAAATAGGTGTCTGATTGTGATCAAACCAACATAAAATATTTGTGTACGTGTACACAAGATGGACTGCACTACCTCCCAAGTGTAAACGCAAGTTAACAGTGGCATTTCGCCTTTACCTTGCCTTTGATGTATGATCTAATTTAGCAAAATGCAGGTTGTTCTTATGAGGCAATTTAGTCTGACTCGGCTCTGCACAGAAAGATGATGACCTGATACCGCTGAACCACCAGTGTCGAGTGTCCCATCAGATAAAGACTTCTGAGGGTTTGATCCTGCAGAGTGAAAGCTGCAAAGCTTTATGTTTGATGTTCACATAAGTAGGAACATTTGCTGGCCATTTCTTGGTTTGGCTTTAATACAGCATAACCTTAAAGTTTTGCTGAAGACTGCTTGGGCTTAGACCATAGATAGTTAATCTAATTTCCTTTCCCAAGTTTGAACATTTTTTTTTCCCACTGATATCTCTCTCTTTTTTTAAATATTTGCCAATTATTATAAATTGTTGCACTGCTAACATGCTGATATTTACTCGTATAAACCAAACGAATGGTAGCATTTAGGCTCAATCTCAATTCACTCCTTTCCTCTTGCCGCTGACCCTACCCCTCCATTTTGCGCTTTCACGTCTAGGGGTAGGGAGATTCTTGTTAAGATCGAGGGGTAGGGCGAAGGGGTAGGGCTACATAGTCCTCGAAACGGAGATTTTTCAGAGGCACACTCCAAACGGAGGGCTATGAGAATTCACAGAATCCATCGCAATTCACCGGCGAGATTGCTTCGCAGACGGTTAAACATTTAAATTTAGCCGCAGATGACACCACCATGCACTTTATTTACTCTTATAATAATACTATAGTCGTTTAAATTCAGAAATTGTATAATAAATTACCTTTCAGAATCAGAAAAGACATACATTTCGAAGAAGGAATGCTACAATAATTATGTTTCCTCAAAGAGCAGCTGCGCTGATAGTCAGTCATGGAGAAATCCTGTAAAAACTCAGTAGCGGCAGAGCATCGTCGACGACTGATTACTAATCGGGTTCATAAAGGGTTGTTCCATTTCGTAAGGGCATATTTCAACCCTTGGCCCTTACTTTGTTTTAAGGGCCAAGGGGTATACTTGAAAACATGGGGTAGTGTCAAATTGGGATTGAGCCTTAGTTTTCTCTGTCTAGTTCAAAACATTTTTGTTGACTTTTGCAATCTTTTAAGTTAAGTCCCTTTCTTTTTTGGGGATTTGGAAATCTATAAACATATTCAAAACGCAAGTAAATTGAAATAACCACAATCCATTTTGGTCTGTACCTTAGTCTTCAGCGTTCAATTACAGCCGTGAACCCTGCATTCAGGAATTATAAATCTAATAGTCAAAATCTGATTATTCCGCCACAGTGCTAAACCACCGTGCCATTGGTAATTGCTCTGGATATGTGCTTATCTGTTCATCACAAAGGATTTCCATTTCGAAACACACAATGGAGTCTCTTCATAGCAGACGTTCGGCCTAAATCGCTTACTTTTGCGAATTGTTCTTAAGGTGGATCCATTGCAGATTTACATCAGATCTTCATTCAATTAGCACTTCGACAATAGCGGGAAAGCTTTTAATAACCCAGATAAATCAGAAGCTCCCTGATTCAGGAATTCATCACCCAGAACTTTGGGTGTTGTGATTGTTGGGAAATTCACGCACGTTTCCAGACTTAATGGATGTGTGTATCCAGATCAAATAGCTCTGTCTTTGTAATCGGATCATTCTCCAATCGATTTGCTTCTGCTTGCAATTGCCTGTTTAATTAATGCTTCCAGTTACTTCAATGTCTGTGGAAAATGAACATCTTATAGCCCTCTGTGGCCGTGGCTTTTGAATAGGCAGAGAGTGACAGTATGGTTGTGGTCAATAGGCTTGAATCACCCACAGTGATGATGCGGTGTTGCCCTGATGGGTCTAATGGAAAACCCCAGGGGCTTGTCGACTCAGCTTGATGCAGTTAGGGAACAAGACCAGAACACTGACAAAGTGGATTAACACCACTGTCATGGTATTAATACAGCACAGTTAGAACTTGTGTTTTGCAAGTCTGCCCAAACAGGACATGTACCCCCTCCAGCACTATAAAGGAACCACGGGGCCTTAGCTTAACTACTTAGTCGTGTCCAGCATTCAACATTCTGTTATTTTTATGCCTAGATAAATATGTTTAAAATGCTGAAATATTGAATTGTTTTAATATTTAATTAATTGAATGATAGGCAGAGTTATTCATAGCATATGTTTTAAAATAATAACAAGTATATATAGGCCTATAGTATATAAAGTTGAAACTTGGGAATTTATTTTGGTCCCTCTGATATTTCTCATGACAGTTATATAAAACAATGGGTCTGTTCTAGACTGCGTAGGCCGGGCGCTTAAGGCTGTGGACTCAGACGAACTTGCTGGATCTGTTGTGATCTTTCAGACAGTTTTGCTGTATTAGAGATTCTCCTGAGCAATTTTTTTGCTCTGTTGGCTGTCGCTAAACTGAACCAAACATTTTTTGTGGCATATTATTAGTAAGAATGGGTCACTATTAAATAACCAACTAGTCATTTAGTAAAGTTTAGTATTAAAGCCTATTTATTTGTCTAGCAATTGTGCTTTAATTAACACGCGGAGCACATGCTGTGCTTTAGCTGTTTGGCAATTTGCACAGAATCCCTCTCAGAAAAGTTAAAATCTTGCAATTTATTTCCTTTCAAACAACACTGCAAGAACCATCCTGTCTGGGTAGGGCAAACCTGAAATCAGTTTCTAATCCCCAATTAAGAGACATTTTGTCTTATAGCTTCAAATGTGTTTTTATATAACCAATAATTTGTGTTCATGTTAATTATCTTTTCACACTATGCATGTAGCTGAAAGCAGATGTTTTCAAGAGAGGATTTAGAAGTGGAAGAATGTGAACTCAACAGTTTGAACATTTCACCTCAACAATGTTTTCACTTCTCTTTCACTCTGCATCTTAACTTGGTTACAAAATTCCTCCAGTCCATATCCTGCGGTCCACTTCTCACCCACCCCTCATACTTTCACAGTCTTTTCTTCAATCTCTCTTTCCCACTCCTCCACTCTTGCAATTGTCCTTTCACTGACTCCAAATCTTGTCATATCCCTTGCTTCTCACTCTCTATCCCTTACGTATCTATTCACTCTTTACATCTCTAGCTTAATCCTTTCATTAAACCTGCGGACTCTTGAGCTTGTATGAGAATGTGTCTCTGTGAGTTTGTGTGTGAGCTCTTTTTTGTAACTCAAGTAGACATGTTCTGTGTTGCCACGTCCAGTAGGTCTTGCAGCACCAATGACTGCAAGCGAACAGTATTGAAACTACAAGGCCGCAGCCCTTAGGGCTCAATGGTCACCGCTTTATTTGGGTTCAGCTACACCATTCTTTTCAAGAAAAGGCAGAATTTTACTGTTACCTAGTAATAAGTAATAAATTTTTTGGAGTTACATATACTTGACATGTCAGGCACTGTCAGGGACATGATCATGATACTGAATTCAATCTAAATGCAAACTAAAATTCTATTACTACATTTTTTTTCGACCAGACCAGTGGTATTCAAATGGTGGACCATGAGCCATAATTGTGCCATTTTATCTTTTGATTAAAGTGAGCGGTTCACACCACAAGTGCTCAGGGTAGTTTATGGTAATCTACATCCTCTATATTTTATCTAGAGACAAATGTGCTTCATTCAAAAAATGGTCAATACTTTTCTTAAGAGGTAAACCCTTTACCCCTCGTGTTTTCTCTGTCCCATTATTTTCTTTGTGCCATACACGTGGTTGTCTAAAATAATAATAGTAATAAAAACTTGACAAAACATCTGAACTAATCTTTTTATATTATAATCAGTATATCCAGGACAAATAATATTAATATTTTTTGGTAAATATTGTTAAATTCTTAGACATCTCTGCTTTGGCTCTCGGGCCCAAGTATCTGATGAATATTTGAAGTGTTTCGAATTTTTTTCTTTTACAAAGTACTATGGCTGCCCGAATGGAAATATATCACTTTTCCAAAAACGTTTTGTCCGAACCTCCGCTGGGAAGAAAGTATAGAGCCCAAAACTCTTGGAACTTTAATTGAATACCTCTTAGGCGTTTTAGGTTTTAACATATGCCGTGTTTAGCGCAACAAAAAATAATGGAAATTAAGGGTCTCAATTTTTGGTAGATAGCTATTAATAAAGCAATTTTAATTGGCATGCTATCTTCAAAACACAACTTTCATTATTCATCACCTTTAAAAAAAACAGTGACAGTCAAAGAGATATTCAAGCAATAAACTTTCATTGCACAAAATGATTTATTGTTTTTTAAATGCGGGGCAAAAAAGATTATTTGAACATTTGAAAATAATACTTAGTTAATAATTAATTAGTCTGTTATGATAACTAGTCCAGATAACTTAACCACATAGCTAACCTTTAACCCAATTGTACAAAATAACTTGCATCATATTTAAAGCAAAAAATCAGTGCATGCAACAATTTGCATCACAGTTATAATAGCAGCAAGATACTGCCAGTGCTTTGTGTGTCACAAAAAGCAATGTGTACATGTTCATTTTGATTTAGTTATACACTGGACTAATCTGTTGGCTTTGTGTGGTTGTGTGTGGCTTTTGTGTCTCAAATGGTACTGGTCTTATAACTTTGATAGAGATTTTCGCTCAATGAGGGTTCAATATTTGGCCTGGCCTTATTTACAGTAAAGAGACTGCAATAATAATCTTCACATTGACAGCATAATGGTCCCATTGGGATGTTGAAACCATGGCCCCTAATGCTTGTTCTGGCCTTGTATATATCTCAAATGTACTTTTCACTTTCAGTGTGTTAGAAATTGAATGTGCGATTTGCTAAAGTTTATTACAGATCCATTTCTCTCCAGTATAAAGTGCCTGAATGATATCTGCAAAGTTATTCTGCTCTGAGTAAGGCACGCTCTCTGGGAAGGTTACCTGATGATAAGTACTGAGAGTCTGGCTGTGTGTATCCATGGATTTATTCCTGAATAAGTGCATATGAATGCAGTCTGACACTGCAGCAATCCTGTGTGTTGAGGAAAATCCTCTATGGTTTGCATTACCTCTCATAATGACCGATTCAGCCAGAATGAACAGGCCAGCATCCAAATATCAAACCCATTCATTTTTGGTCAGTATTTCTTTTCTCCAGTTTTTCAATGAAAAGCGTAAATGGAGATTGACACACTTGAGGAAACGCAGAACTGTGTTTCACAAGTAATAAAAAAAGCCACCTGTGAATTAAGTGTTTTCATTCTCACAATTTCAGTGTTACATCTGTATCTCTTAAGCTCCTGTTTAAGCACTGAAATATTTCTGTTTTGTGCCTCTTCATGGGGTTGAATATCAGAACCAATGGAAGAATGGTGTTATCTCTCCTTTTGAGCTTTGTAATGTTTTATTTAAGGCATTTACAGCATTCAGTGTTGTAAAAGCAAGAATTCAAGGATAATATTGTCAAATCCATAATTGCCGACAGCATGGAATCATAATTCAGCTTATTTGTTTTCTTTATACATGTTCTTGGTCATATTGTGAGTAATTTCTTAGTGCATGTTATTTAAAAAAAAAAAATTAACAATAAATAAACAATAAATCATCCATACAAAATTAAATCTGTGTCTGTAGCCATTCAGCATTTAGCTACTGGGAACGTGTGATTTTTGCATATTTTGGCTGAGTCATAAAGAAGTGTTTTCACAGCAAGAGACCACAGAGCTATCCGTCCACCGGTGAATTCGCATTCTGAAAGGTGGTTTTGCAAATTAAGGTCAAATCCGATGGCTTAAATTAGTGGATAATGCTTTATTTTGTTCAGACACGTGAGCTAGAGGTCTTGTGGATATTTCCAGCAGCCAGTGTGCCATTCCCAAGAGATGCTTCTGTTTTCAAGCTGTGACTCATCAGAAAGATAGCATGGTAAAAACTGGTATTTTGAGAGCTCTTGTTGCGTTGATACTTTATGAGAAGCGTAATGTATGAGTATAACATATGGGAAGTGTGTTAAAAGCCGCTTGGTGATTCTGAAGACAACATTTAAATCCCTACGGTAGAATAGTGCTGCAAGATATTTATCTAAATCCACAATGTGTCTGTAAAATGCAGCTGGTGACTCATTCTCCAATATTCTCTTGGAGGAGTAGTTCACTTTTAAAAAAAACTTTTGCTGATAATTTACTCACCCCCATGTCATCCAAGATATCCATATCTTTCTTTCTTTAGACATAAATAAATTAAGGTTTTTGATGAAAACATTTCAGGATTTTCTCCATATGGACTTCATTAGGAACCAAACGGTTCAAGGTCCAAATGAGAGTTTCAGTGCAGCCTCAGAGGGCTTTAAACGACACCAGACGATGAATAAGGGTCTTATCTAGCTGAAACATTTGGTCATTTAAAAAATAAATATAAAAGTTTAAGTTTTATAAGCACAAATGCTCACCTTGGTCTGTTTTGTGATGAGCGTTAGTGACTCTCCTCGTTCATCAAAATGAACAAATCTTTTTTCGAGTCATGACTTGAAGGGTCCTAGATAAGACCGTTATTCATCGTCTGGTGTCGTTTAAAGACCTTTGAAGCTGCACTGAAACTCTCATTTGGACCTTCAACAAAACCCTGGAATGTTTTCATCAAAAAGCTTAATTTCTTTTCGACTGAAGAAAGACGTGGACATTTTGGATGACATAGGGATGAGTAAATTATCAGCAAAAGTTTTTTTTAAAGTGAACTACTCCTTTAATGTAATTTAAAAAAAATCCATTTACATGGTCTGCATCTCATTCAATATCACATGTTTTGGTCATTTCCATAGCGGTCAGTCATCCCTGAAGTTTCTAAGATGTGTATATTTGTGCATGAAGAATCGTTTTTGTCAGAATCCATCTGGTCAATTCAACCTCCCTCTCACGTACCAAATCAATGAACAAGGGGTGTGAAAAAGTTTAAAGGAACACAAGGGAATTCAGCTAGCATCCACAAATAGTGTCCTCAAAGCAGTTTGTTTTTTTGTTTTCTTGGCTTGACTTAGATTACAATTCCCTCCTCCCAAAATAGACGAGAGGAAGTTCCGCCACCTGCCTGGGAGAGTGGGTGAAATCCTCAGCGACCCAAACCCTTATTTCCTTCCACTATTCTCGCCCCCAACCAGAGTGGTAGCAGCAGTCAGACCCTCTGCGGCTCACATTGCAGCACTTATACAGCGCTCGGGTTACCAGGCAACAGCACTCGCTGCCGAAGTGCAAGGGAGTGAATGAGGACCTCCAGAAGCCTTGTAGAAAAGGCCAAAGCTGGGAAAGTGCTAGAAGTGTGATTACAAAAACGCTGTTTTGCGTTTGTCATTCCCGTGTATTACTCGTAACTTCCTCTCATGTTTGGAGTCCCTGAGACCTGCATCATAGGCAGTGGCATTTGAATACCTAAAGATTGGGATGCTTTTGTGGCTGTTTGTGACAAAGATTGTTCCATTTTCAGCAGCAAGTTCTAACCTTCTAATGTCAGATACTGTGTTTTGCCCATCTGCCTGTCATGGGTGTGTATTCTGAGTCTGAAATTGAAATTCTCTTTTGAAAGTCAAAAGCAAATATTTGAAATCATGAAGCATCTCTTATATTCGCCTTTTATAGTACGTATAAAGCGCATATTAATGCCTTATACTGCATGACTTTATTCTACATCCATCAGTAACCCAATACCTAAACTTACTAAATATTAATAAGCAATCGTTAGGAGTTTGAGGCAAAATCCATAGTCAATGGTTAATAGTGAGAACTGGACCCTTATCTAATATGTGATTAAAATTTAACCTTACAATAAAGTTAATTAGTTAACATTAGCTAACTACCCTACTTAACATGAACTACAGTATTTATTAATCTTATATTAATTCCAACATTTACTAATATTATTAAAATCAAAGGTTGTATTTGTTAACATTACTTAATGCACTGTGAATAAATGATGAACAGCTGTATTTTTATTAACTAACGTTAACAAAGATAAACTACAGTAACAAATGTATCGTCCTTAGGATGAGACGTTAAACCGAGGTCCTGACTCTCTGTGGTCATTAAAAATCCCAGGATGTCTGTCGAAAGAGTAGGGGTGTAACCCCGGCATCCTGGCCAAATCTCCACCAGTAAGCTGGTGTGTGGTAAGCGTTCTGGCGCAATTTGGCTGCTGTCGCATCATCCAGGTGGATGCTGCACATTGGTGGTGGTTGAGGAGATCTCCCCCTCTATGTGAAGCGCTTTGAGTGTCCAGAAAAGTGCTATATAAATGTAATGAATTATTATTATTTATTTTTATCGATCATTTTTAGTTCATGTTAGTTAATACATTAACTAATGTTAAATAATTAACCTTATTGTAAAGTGTTACCAAATTTAAAATTGTATTTACAATTGAATTTTAATTTTCTAGTTTTTGTTTTGGATTTTACTTTAGTTGTAGGACTTCAAAATGTAATGCTCTAACTATCATTTAAAAATGTTTAATGGCTGTTCATAGGTTTTGAAGACTTTTATTTTGCAAGGACGCATTCAGTTTAGTCTAAAGTGACAGCAAATACATGTGTACGTACGTTTATAAAAGATTACCATTTCAAATTAATGTTGTTCTTTTTAAATTTCTGTTTATCAAATCTTGGGGGAAAATGTTTCACGGGTTCTTCAAAATTTTGAAGGAACACAACAATTTTCAACATTAATTGATTTAACGATTCAGTTTTAGTCATCAAAAGAACAAATTACATTTTAAAATGTATTTCTATTGAAAATTTAAGAAAATGAAAAAAAGTGCTAAAATGACAGTTTTACAGTGTATTTATCAGATAAATGCAGCCTTGGTGAGCACGAGATGCATAAACCATGTATCTAAAACTAAACAAATAAGGTTGTTTTTATTTTATTTGTTTAATTAATTATTTTTTAGTTATGTTAGATGTATTTTTATTTCAGTTTTTTGTTTTTGCAAAACAATGGTGCTAGATTGAATATAGCGTGGTACTTTAGAGAATAGTATCAATAAAATATATTTAAAAGACTTTTTTTTTAAACTGATCATTTTATTGCACAGGGAGACTGCATCTTTGCTCTTCGTATTCATGAGAAATAACACAAAAATGTGAAGGGAAAGAAAGGAAAGTGAATGCAGGCTACTGGTTTACAGGACACCCCCACATTTACTTAGAATAATCTGCGGATTTTACTCCCCTCTGAAACTGCATGAAAGTGTGTTTACACAGACTCAAAGACAAAAATCTCATCAAGAGTCTATAATGTAGCCTCACTATCTCACCTAAAAATGTGTTTTTTATTCATGACTTAATAGCACATCATGAAAAGAGCACATCACAAGGTCATCATGAGAACATTAAATATGAACCTTTGCTGAAGTGTATGATTGTGTCTAGTTTTAGAGTGGACTGCAAGAATTATTTTATTACCAGATGTTCTATTCATATTCTAATTTCTTTGTCTGAAGCAGAGGCTCATGAATAGTCATCGTTCTTGTTTTTAAGTTGCATGGGAAATGGTAGACAGAACGAAGGGTTGAGGTAAGTGCTGCTCTCTTACTCGGAGTTGTTGTGGGACAGCTGAGAGTGACATTGAGTGGCACGGTCTCTTGGCCCTTCAGTCTTATTCCAGCTGAATCATTGACCCAACTCGCTCTCCCAACTGTCGTCTCTCCCCTCATGAGTCAGCGAGCCCTGTCCACTCAGCAGTCTGCCAATCAAATCACTTTATTTTTACTTTTACTCTTTCTTACGACTTTGTTAGAAGAGTCAAAGCATGCAAATTTAAAAAAACTAGTGTATGATAAGGAAGTGAATAATAATATAATCCATTTATGGCTTAGTTTGTGTCTTTGAAAATACAAATAAGAGTGGCACGATGCAATGTTTACTATAGCACCTGTCCAATCTGAGAAAATTACACATCTGGTGTCTTGTTTCCTAGCTCCTTCGGTGTAAATAAAAAAAAAATTTGATTCCATTCCTAGAGCTTCCGAAACAAATGGGTTTTTGGGGTGCCGACTGATGGGGCGGTGAACCCGAGGTTACCCCGTGAGTCAGTCAAAGAGCTCCTCCTGTCCGATTTTCAGGGGGAAATTGAGTCCTTCGGAGACGTAGAATAGATTTCATAGGCCACAAAATAACACTACAGACACAGTTTAATCACCATGGGAAAATCTCAAGAGTAAAACTGGGAGTTGTGAAAAATATGATACACTGGTGTTTTGCCAGATGAGAAGTTTCATTTTATAACTGTATCATATATCTCTTTTAATTTCTTTTCTAACTCTTTTAATTTTCCTTGCTTTTATTTTGTCATTATTTAAATTAATTTCTGGAAAGCGCTTTGAATTGCCATAGTCTTTGAAATGTGCCTTGCAATGTGTATTTACTTTATATTTGCTATTTCCTTTAAATCCATTCAACATTAGGATTTTAGTGAGCTCATTAACATTCTGAATTCTGAATGCATTTTCCAAGATATGATGCCTTACATTTGGTCCATAAATGTATTAGATATCATTTTTTTTACCAGAATAGTGTCTGTACAGTATAGCCCACTTGGTTGTGGAACAAATCTTGACTTTCATGTTTCTGAACCACATCCTTGCACTTTCATCCTCCTTAGACACAGAGCAATGAGCTTATGAACATGCATGCTATACGGAACATAACGGAATTCCTCGAAAACATAATTAAAATTAAAATAAAAAAAATGTAATTCATTTTGTTTGCGTATAAGATAAATATTTCCCTATATAACCATAGACCCACTGCCTAAACTTCCATAATGAAAGCACATCCCAGTGGATCATATTTCCTAATATTTACTCTCCTCATTAGTTTTGGCAACGTCTTGATATATTCTTAGGGCTCAACTGTAGCTCATTTCAGTGCCTCTGGCCTCCACAGAAACCCTCTATGGCTTGTGAATGACAGACAGCTATTGTGTTTTCCTGTATTGCTCTGTCAGGCTATGGATGAGAATAGAGGTAGTGCAGGGACTCTGAGACTAGCTATAATGGAGGGTGACGAGGATGGAAAATGAGCCAAAACATTAAGACGAGCTTGAGCTAAAGACTCCGGCTGCGAAAAAAACAAACTGTATGCATAGTTTTTATAACCCACTGGTTTTACCATGTTTACTGTTGGAACCTACTGAGTCAAAGTTCTTACCTTGTCAGTGTGGCAGTACCAAAACACTCACAACATTTGATTAATTTATGCCACAGTAGTAAACAAGGTGCTTTTTTTCTGCCAGATACATTTGCATAGGATTTGTGAAGTAATTTAAAGCCTAAAAGTTTTAGAATAATGGAGTAAATTACACCGGCTATGTCTACACAGTCAGTGTTTGGGGGTTGACAACCATATTTACAATACATCAATATTACAATTCTGGCTAATACCGAGAAACCGATTTTCATATTATGACTGATAACCTATAAATCAGTAGTAATAAAATTAATAAATCAGTGGTAATAAAATTAAATTCTGTTTTGTTTAAATAAATTGAAAATAGAAAAAAGGTCGGCTATTAAAATTCTGGTTGATACCAAATAATCCAATAATTGCAGTATTTTCATTTTGTGACTTAAAACTGATATATAGCTGTTAATTCTATTCTGTCTAAATGAATTAAAATTAAATTTTGAAAATGCATTTGGCATCACAACATTATAATGTACAGTATTTGAAAATAGATATTAAATTAGCTGAAGATTACATAAATTCTGCAAATGAATTTGGCATCACAGTATTATAATGTACAGTATTTGAAAAATAGTTATTCATTTAGCTGATGATTACATTTGACGGCAGCATTTCAAAAGTTCCTAATTTTGCTTTGGAGGTTTCCTACAAAGGGTTTACATGCATCAAAGAAAAGAAATACAGGACTGATATACGTTGTGAATTTAGCCACCTTCACAGGCAGTCTCGTTTTTAAGACCAAGATGAGAGTCGCTTTGCAGGGTAGTTCCCATCTTTTCCTAGCCTAGAAATCTCAGACGCACCTAGCGGCAGCAAAAATAATTTTGCTGCAAAGTGTGGTCTAGCAACTCTTCCGTTGACTTTCGAAGTGGAAAATCCAAACTCTGGTCTGGCCAATCACATCGTGTGTAGAGTTGTGACGGTTCTGCCCTGTGATTTCCATTGGTGATTTCCCTGATACTTAAAAACAAACAAGACGCAGCTGGCGAACAGCGGTCTTTCGAATTCGGCTTTGGCCGCAGACTCGGATGACTTGGGACGTTAAGAACGTAACTTAAGTCATTCTTAAAAAGGAAGATGTGTTCAGAGTTTTGACGACCGGATTAGGGAAAAGTTTAATATATCAACTTGCTCCGCTGGAGAGAAAACCATCAGGGAAAACGCATGGGACTCACTCAGACACAGCCATCATTGCTCTGGTTGGTTAGCGCTATCCTATGGCGTGCAGAGGGATATTGAAAGACCACCTTTTATCCCGCCCCCGGATTGAGGTATGCCAATTGTGAGTTTCCAGACCTAACATCTTGATAGGTCTGGTTTGCCAGGCTAATCTTTTCCCCTTGGCCTGGACTTTTCCTAGTTGGCCCAAATCAGTCATATTGCATGGTAAACATGTCAGTGCTTTCCTCCTGGGTTGTATCTGTAGGCTTAAAGCAGGAAAACTGCAGCTTGTTTTCTCACTCGATATAATTTCTGTCAGCACAAAATAAGACCGCATATGCACCAGGCTGTTTACATCACTCAGGATAACACAGAGGATGCAAGGTGCCGAGCCCAGAGGCTCTGGGTCACTAGACAGATTCTGATCGGGAAGGTTAAGAATTGATGAAGATTGCCAGACAGAACCGGAGCTAACAGCAGAGGAGCGTCTGTGTCTCGGCAGTGTGGTCTGCTGGGTTTGTTTTGTAATCAGTTTTAAAACTCTGCCTGGTGTCTCTGATTTGTCAGTCCTGGAGAAAGTGGGCCACCATCTCCCACAGCCTCTGCTGGAGCTGTCACTGCTACAACAGTGAGCATTAAACTATCAAAGCGCAGCGAGGCACTGAAATGTCCTCCAAAGTTGCAGAGTGACATTTGTGGACATTCGCATGATAGGTGATGCATTAATGTTCTACATTTAGGGATGTTTGATATGAAAGCTTTCTGCTTTAGGCAACCTGTTAAAAAAATTACAGATTTTATTTTATTCAGCGAATAAATCCTTGAGAAATATTTTGTACATGCACGGTGAACTAGATGCACATAAATTGGAAAGTTTTTTTGTGCACATAGAAATTTGTGGAAACATCCGTTTTCACCCCCTCCTTTTCCTCTCTCACACTCACTTATTCATATCAAATGGAGTGGAGTAGGTCGACCTGTCAAACGAGCTCAACCCCTTGCAATAATTAAACCGAGTGTTGCTTGCCTGTGGCAGAACTTGCCAGAACCCGCTTGGATGGTGGAAAACCGAGAGGGAAATGAATGTGCAGTGGCACAGAGGAAATAGGCCGAATGAGGGAGCATTTCAGATAGGGAAACACACTCGGCTCAGTTGAACTAACTGTACATTCACCTCGCTTCAACTCTGCTGTTAGAAGTGTCTGGATGTTCTGTATTCTGTCGTCTACCCCTGTTTCCAAAGAAAGACAGAAAATAATTCATGCAGAGGTCTGGGTTTCAGTTCTAATTTTGGTTTATAATGAAGATGTCTGTTCATATTTGAATCTTAATTTAGCCCTGCTTTTATCTCATGAGCAGCAGGGAGTAAACCAAACAAGGGAAGAATGCATTTTTCAAGTGAAGACTTTTAACTTCTTTTATATACTTGATTTTTTTTTTGTCATTTTATTTTGTGTAAATGTGCCTAGGATCGTTCCACCCCAAAGGTGTCTCGGTTTGACTTTCTCTTAGCTGTCGAGTAGGGCATGATGAAACCTGTGGCTATGACACCCTATCTAGGAGCCAGTGACTTCAAGGACATTTTTGCTGCCAGACAAATTGGAGTAAATGTCAGCTGAGAAACCGTAATTGCCGCCTGAAAGGTTAGGCTAATTTCCACATGTTCCGGCATGTTTTATGGTATTTTCAGAGGCTTTTGGACCACACCTATACGTTTATTCAAAGTCATGTGTATGGGATTAAGGTAAAAGCCATGTTGTGTCGTAAAGGTTCATTATGTAATGTTATGGTTCATTGCCTAATTGCTGAGCAGCAAGACCGTGGGAAAATCAACAAAGGAGCATTCCATTCATGCATTACACCCCTAATCTCAAGTCTCATCTCAGTAGGTGTGTTTGAAATGGCATACAGTACTGTACATTTTACAATAACAAGCTTCACAATCATTAGAAAGTATGTTCTATACTGCAGTATCAATGTGTGTAGTATTATTAAATTATCGTGTGACGTGTGGTGGCAGTTGGGTTGGTCCTTTGCCATTTACAACTTCCCTCTCGTGGCCTCATGGGATAGTAAAATGACCAGGAGATGCACAATCCGGAATCTTTGAGGAAGTACTAAGTCCTCCCAGTACTTTTATGAGTGCTATGAATTCAGACATACTGGTAATAGTTTTCCTCATACTGCTTTCCACCAAATATAGCATGGAAGGCCTATTTGAGACGCAGGGAATGTGTTGTTTTAATATGCTACTTACCAGTGCTAACTGTTCCTCAGACACTTGACCTATCTGTCTGTGTGTTTGTATTTTAAATCTGTAGGTGGAATGTAAATGTTTTCTCCATTGACTGCATACATTAACCTCTTAGTAGGAGTAGATGACGGTGTGTGTGTTTCATGAAACCGAAGATGAGCGGGCTCTGAATGTGAATATAACCCAGTTTTTGGCCTCACATTTGTAGAGCTGTTCTTCCGTGTTCTGCAGACATATGGCTACCATCTGCTTGGGCCTGGCCGCATCAAGGTACACATGCTGGGCCCCAAGCAGGGGCCTCTGGGTCATGTTAACCCCTAAGATGGACCATCTCACCAGCACGATGAACAGAATCTCAATCTGAGCACAGAATATCTTGTGTGAAAATACACCTTAGTTGGTTTGAGTAGTTACAGCCTTTTGATAGTCCATTACTATAATATAGACAGCTTCCGTTTCACACAAAATATATTTGAAGTTTGATTTGGCCTGGTCGGGATTGAGAACTATTGAGAATTTAATCAAATACCCAGGAGAAAGCAGACTAGCTTTTATGAAAGACATTAAACCCTTTGTGGTATCATATTCCTCCCATGTCTTTTTTTCTCACGCAACTCTCTGTCACATCTACTTTTTTTTTTACCATTCCTGTCATCATCTATCTCTATTTTTCCTTCTTTCCCTGTAAAGCAGATAAGAAGCATGTGAAGAGAGTTAGAGCTTTGAATAGGTCACTGAATCTGGCTTCGAAATTTCTGCCTCCTCCCAACAGTGACTGACTGACGCTGAGGCCTGCGGGCCAAAGAGCATTTACGTCATCACCCCAAACCGACCACAGATTAGATGCACTTTGCTGCTTGTTGCCCACACAATGTTAATTAGCAGGTCAATCTTACATCAGCACATACCATCTCTTTAAACAAGCTTCCTTAAACACATATTTACCAAAAAGGCGTAATATTACATAAATAATTATGGCCAACCAAAAGTTGCTGTTTAGATTTAAATAGGCAAATGCTTAAGAGTCTATCTTGCACCCGGCGCAAATGACTTTATACACTGACGCATTAATCATTCCTATTTTGCACTTGCGCAAAGCGGGCTTTTTTCCTCCACAGACGCACGTCGGTAAACCAGGAAATGAACTTGCGCTCTCTGGGCGGGTTGGCGCAAAAGGAGGCGTGTGTCGGCGCAAACAATCCCTGGTGCACCTATGAATAATGAAGCTACTCCAGACCAACCCCTTTTAGATTTGCGCCAGGCGCAAGATGCATTTATCCCACCGGGAAAATAGCAACAGCGCCGGGATCCGCCCACAAAGTTACTTGCGCTTTGCGCTTTGACACTTGCGTTTCAGATCATTAAAATCGGGCCCTATGAATCATTATTGCAGGAATGTGTTTAGCATGTTAAATTTTTGGCATCAGTTCTTCTAAACAACCCTAAAGGATGGTGTGTATTTTACACTTCATGGTGATATTCCAGGATGACATGACTTGGCACCTCCTGAGCCCTGATCCTAAATTCATTAATAGTCTTTGGGATTTGCTGGAGAAGACTTTACAGAGTGCTTGACTCTCACATTGTCAATACAAGATCTTGACCTAAAATTGATGAGACTCTTGATTGAAATAAATGTTGTGATATTTTTTCCAGTTCATGTGTGAAAAAGATACTTCATGTTCCCTCACAACCCTTCTTTCACAATTTGAGCCTGATGAATCTTGACTTTGTCATCCTGGAATATGGACATGATGTGTCTTCCTTCATTGATTCCCTCCAGGAAATACAAATTCAGCAGGTAATTCACCACCCTACCGACCACAAGCAGACCAGCAAAACCTGCTTTTGATTTGTTGGGTTGCTGATGGCTAAAGATCAGTCAGGTGTATATCGTACAAATGTAGTATGTTTTAAGTCATCAGATGTGAACCATGAACCATAGTGGGAGAAAAAGGCCCTGACGATATGAGTATATTTCATTTATTTATTGATTTGTTGGTTTTGACTCCATGGGTTCTGCCTGTTGCCCTCTGCCACAATGAGTATGTCCAGGCTCAGGGAGCACAGAAGGAGAGCAGGAGCGTGCTGCAAAGCAACATGAGACTTTCTTATGATCCCATTATATGATGTGAACAGTGTTAATCATTTGGAGAGTGCTGTTATGTTGTGGTTATTTGTAACATTTGTAAAATAATCTTTGCAGTTGACTGAAGACCTTTAGCTGTGACTACTATGAATGTTTATGGACTGACTGCTGTGAAGTGTTGGGGAGCAAGTAACTAAAAGCATGATGCTACCAAGTAGACTATTCATTGCAAACAGTAACTTTTCTAGTAATTAGTTACTTTTTTGAGAGACATTTTTTTGGTCAAATTTACAACCAAGCAAACTGAAGCAGCCATCAAATTCACTCTCCTAGAATGTCCTTGCTCTTTACCTTATATTGCAATGTGGGATTTATTTTTGTGAGATTCAATTGTTTCATTCGTACGTTTCAGTTAAATGAGCAGGTGTCAAGCAAGATTCTTTCCCTTGCAGAATCCTTTCCTTCTTTTATGCTTGATTGAATTGCATTGGAAATATTGCATTATTGTGGTCTCTAATTAAAAGAGCTTTTCTTTAATAAGCTGTTAGCTTGCTGGTGGAAGGCCAAGTCTGAAAACAAAAAGTTTTTTTGAGCATTTATATTTTCTCTAACATAAAAGGATTTGTAATTTAAAAAGACATTCAAATACTTTCATGATTTTCATTCTTATAGTAAATATGTGGTATTTCTGGCATTTCTGGAATCTGTCACAGAATAGAAGACACCTAAAAGGTTGAGGTGGTCCAAGTAGTGATTGTATGATTCGCAACACCATTTTTATTATTCAATAAATATTTGGCATGAATTAAATGTAAAAATTATTTAAGTACTACTCTGATCCTAAAAATAAATATAATTCGGCAATTACATGTTCTTAAATGGCTTCATTGTAGTGTAGGTAACTGCTTTTTCAAATGAGTAGGCTGACTGTAGAACTACTTTACATTACTTGTAGCTTGGGAAGCTACAGTTTCTAAGCAACACGACCGCACACATGCTTATTACAGTGGCAAAGTGACGTTTCCTTGTGACTTCCATTGGGAGAGACAAACCACTTGGGGTTTCAGCTTGAGTTGCAAAAGCTCTGTAACCTGGTAAAACATTTCTGCATGTGGGAAATGAACTCTGTCCTATCAAAACCTATGCCTACAAGTGAGCCATTAATGGGTTCATGTGGAAATGGAATTGAAACACTTCCCCAGCAGAATGAAATGTCATCCACTGATAGAACTCCTGGCCAGAATCTCTGCGGTTTGGAAATTCAGTGTCCTTTTCCTAAAAGTAATCTCATCTGTCAATCATCATTCACGTAGAGGCTGTGTCAATGTCGCTCAATCTTCCACACGATCTGATGGCAGGCAATATTTTATGAACATTAATCACTTATCTATTAATTAATTAACTAATTAATCAAATTAACTTATCTATAAAAAATATGAAAAGGGGATGTTGTGGTTTTTAATAGTTTTTAAAGAAAAATTTCAAGTTCAAATAACATTGGCCTTTGGATCTTCAGCACCAGAGGTTTCAGTTTTGCAATTAAAAATGATTTTAATTGAGCTCTACTGATACAGTTCCAGTCAGTAGCATTGCCCTCATTAAAATCTTTCAATGTCCCTTGTTGATCATATTGCTTCAAGCTGATGTAAAATGTCAAAATGAGAAAATGTTTGCCGGTAACTGCCGCAGCTGTGAAGCAATGTGTTTTATGACTGAAGGGGCATTCACTCTCGGTTGTCATGGTGAAGGAGAATTCGGACAGCTTGTGGGTGTTTTAATGATTTCGCACTCGAAACATAACCCTGCCTGTCTCCATATTGAACTCTGATTGTACATAATGATATTTATTCAGCATTTTCAATGCCTAATGGACAGTGAATTGAATTGCAGCTGCTGCCTTTATTATATGATCTAAATTGCTTGCAACATTTTTGTGTGTTCCTAAGTAAGAGAGGGGTTTCTTCTTGTGTGAGATGAGCCACCCCAGTTTATACACAATATTTATGCAAGTCAGAAGAGAAGCACCATATGACCCACTTTCTGCAAGAATTGACCAGAGACAGATGATGTGAAATGTTTAGTGCTGCTTCCCCAGGGAGACTTTTTTCTCCAAAAAAAAGCGCTACCTAAGCATTTGATTCTGGTGTCTCTAAGAGCCTTTTTAAATTTTCATGTCAACTTTTCTGCAGAGTTAATGTAACTATGAGATACAAATGGCTAACATTTGACTTTATCATAGACCTGAACTATCAATGAAACTAAGTACATTGTAGAACTTTAGTAGAACTCTATCTATCACCATTTACAGTGAATTTTGCCCTGAAACTTTGATACAGACTTTGTGTTGTCCTCTTTTTGTGTACCCACCATGTTTTAAATGGTTTAAAACAAATGGAGATTATCAAATCCAGAGAATTGGAACGTCTGTTTGAGGCTGGTAATTTAACTGGGCACAGAGAAGTTTTACTGGGGTTCTGTGTTTTACATGCCCACATACTGTAAGTTCTGTAACTTCTCAAATGTTTTTACATACAGTAATGCATGACTCAGAAGGAAATATCAAGGTGTCATGTTGAATGGCAAAAATAGACACACTCTGAATATTTTAAAACTCAGACATTATTAACTCAAGTGCTGTTTGCAAACAAGATTATCTATTTCTGCAGTTTTTTTTTCTCATGCTACAGCAAAAACACCCTCATATTTTGGAGGTACCCCCAAATTTTCTGTTTTTTTGTCACTGCGCATTCTGTATGCACTCATCTCCAAATCCAGCACACCTCACCGCCCCGTCTCTCTTTCCACCAATCAGCACGGCTGCTAGGCAGCTCTGCCCTGTTGCTATGGAGACTTGGCTGTTAGTATTCCGTACGAGTCTCACTCTGATAAGAGACCAGCCACGCACCGTCAGAGAGAATTCGATGGACTTTCCTCCAGCAAATGTACAGCGCTGCAGCAAGGGAGAAAAAGAAAGAGAAATTGAAAGCGAGTTAAAGAGTTTTGTTGTCTTTTTTGTGACAGGACTGGTTCCCTTGCCGGGGTTGCGATTGAAGCAGTCCCCCAGTAGGATACTTTAATTTAGTTAGTGGAACAAAGCTACTCTGAACCCCTTTGAATTTCAGAACAATCTTATTGTTCTGTCAGATTTCAATTTTATATATTCTGCAAAGTTTGACTGTCTGTTGTGGAATTAATCTGTATTCCTGATATTCCTGGACTCCATTAACAATTGTAACTTCAACAGCTGCCGGAAATCAAAACAAAGTGTTTGAGTGTGCACTCAGGAGGAGAACTGTGTTTCTGTCTCAGGAAAAGAATGGGACATATTGATTGTAGATCTAATCATTCAGTGACAAGCTGAAAGGGGATTTCAGGCAATCTTGAATATACCACATTTGCTCATTCCTGCCATAACTGCTGGTTACAGGCAAGCCAAGAAAAGGGAACGATCTGTTGTCATGCAAAAAGTGTAGAAAAACTGAATTGGTTGGAGTGCACATATGCAAATCTACAGTATACCCTCCACCACATTTGTAAAAGACAAATACAGAGCGGCTCTCAAACTGTAGACTGCATTTGAAAGTCTGGCTTTCAAAATGTAATTTTAAACGGATAATATAAAGGTTTTCTCCAAATTAAGTAAAGAAACAGTATGAGGTCAAATGAAAAAGAGATATTTCAGAGTTTGCACAAACGTTGATAATGTGAACTTCTTTGTACAGATGGTCAGATGTTCTTCCACTCGAAGCTCCAGAGGCTCTTTGGATCATTTCAAATCACGCTGGAGAACACGGTCATCTGACACAAACTCGTGGAGTTCTTGCAGCTCAAGTGCTGCTGTCAGTAATGCTAAAGAGATGCACATCAAATACTAAGATATTCATAATAATGTTTGCTCAGATTAAATGAGAAGCATTTTCAGTGGTTTCACTGACTGTTTATTGTGCCCAATGCTGTAACCAGGGTTCTGCGAATTAGTGCGGTATAGGGTGGGATGTTAAGAACTGTGCCATAATATCACCTACAAATGCAACTCATTATATAGATGTTTTATTTAAGATGATGTTTTACACTTTAAAGACATGTACACTCTCTCTGTTCTATCTGTTTGGGGATGGACTTTGTTAAATTAGACCTTATTTACTGCATCACAATTTTATAATTCATTTATTATTCATGCAATGATACCATCACTGTATAGCTTTCATAAATAAGCATTGCTATATGGATGATAATATTTGTATTAATGTTTTTAGCATGACTTAGTGAAGGTTTAATTACTAAACTGAATTAAATAGCATAGCCTTCTTCATTATCAATGTTTGCATATTTGGCATATTACATTCTGTAACCTACTTAAGATCAGGGCGCGTTTCCCAAAGCCAATTATGGTCGCAAGTTTTGTTGTAACCAATAGAGTTCAATGGCCAATCGTGAACAAAAAAAAGCTTCTGCTTTTTGTTACGATACACGATAATCACTACAGTTGACTTACTGAATGTGGTATCCTGTCAGCAATGACCTGCCCGTGCTGTCTCTAAGAGCCTTAGGGGAACAGATTTTAGCATTAGACTGGCATTGCAGTGTTTCCAGATATTGCTATGAAAAACAACACCAGCCCCCCAACCCCTAACCAAAAAAAAAAAACCCACCCTGAAATAAGCTGTGTTTTGGTAATAACATAAAGATTTCGCTAACCTGCAACTTCCCACTTCATTAACTGGCTTCATTTAAATGGCTAGTTCGTTATTCAGAGAGTATTGAACAATTTACAGAATTCTGGTACACAGTCTCAATGACATAATGTCTTATCTATTTTGAGTATTTTCGGTGTAATGCAGCTTGAAACCAGACATCAACATATGGATAATCCATTTGGCATTCAACTAATTTAATATACCTGCACTTATATTATTCATTTTGCTTCCATCTGGCTAGGACATTGTGTTCCTTTCTACTTCCTTAAATAGAAAATGAATTGGCTCTTTAAGAAGTGACAGATGTAGTGGCAGAGGGGGATGATGATAGTCTGTCGAAGTTCTGGGTTTACGACCAATGTTGAGGCATCCAAAGTCCTTTTTGGATTTCACTTAAATGCCACTAAAACCAGCAGAGAATTATGGGCCCATAATCATGGCAGTAATATTGTACATAATGACTGGTCCCCAAAGGCATACGTCTTTCAGGCATTTAATGAGATTTTAATGTCCATTAAAAGTATTCGCTCATTAACTGACTGATGCTGTACTTTTTTCAGTCAATTGTAATTATTTCTAAATGCAGATGTGCCTGCACAATTCATTATATTTTCATGAATGATTTGAGTTGTGATCTGAGGTTACACTTTATTTAAATGGTCCTCTTTAGACTTTCTACTACAAGTGACTTTGTTACAACAAGCTAACTCTCATTAGAGTATTATAGACTGTTAATATTTTATTTATTGATACTCCCACATTGGACACTCTTACTGACTATCTTTGCAACTACAGTACATGTCAGCTTCTTCTACTAACCCAAACCACACCTAAACCTAACCTAACAGACTTAACTGTCTAAAGTCTACTAATATAGTTAGAAGAATATAGTTAGTAGAAAATCTAAAGTGAACCTTAGATGTCAATTGTTTCCATACACACAAAAGATAACATATCTAACTTTTAATGACAGATGTTGCAATTTCAATATGTTAATCATCTCAGCTGAAGTGTAAATATATATTTTTTTAATATGAAATGAAAAAATGCAAAAAGAGCAGTGCTGCGGTAATGACAGTGTATCGGTAAGGACAATGTTAAACTGCCACAAAATCAAACACGTTTGTTTATGTTTATATATACTTCAGTACTAATAATATACTGAATATTTGTAATTTAATATACAGTAAACCTTCAATTTGTCTCTACCGCAACAAAAGGTCTTTACCGCAACACATATATTTGCTGCGGGAACAGGTAACAGTCATGGTAAAGTGAAGTGGTCATTCTAAACAAAGTTTAACCTAATCAGATTATCTAAATGGCTGCTGATAAGGGACATATTTCTAAAAAGCTGTTGAACATTTCCACCATTGTTGCACAGGAAAAACGATATAGTTCATTAAACACATTGCCTTGTGCAATATACAAGGACTATTGTTACAATGAAACTATCTCTGAACTGTGTAGCAATGTGATATTCAGGTCAGTGAACAGCTTATGGTCAGAGAAAATTTGCTCATACCTCATACATATCTAAATGTTTTTTTTTTGTTTGTTTTTTTTTTATTTGCCGTAAGTTTAATAAAAAGGATATGCTCTGTCTTGGCTAACCGAGCACCATGGTTACTAGGACTATGGATGTGCTGTAGAAACAAGGATGTGGGGATTCAGTCTTCAATAAAATTACACCCAAATATCCATTAGCATGTAGTTTTTACAGCTCAATCTCTTCAGGTTGTGTATTAGTTTATGATCAGGTCAAAAAATGTGTCCGAAAAAGCCTGGCCTCTGAACTTATGGAGAGAGGAAGTTTTCAAACTTGTTATGAGATAAATAACTCTCTGCGTTTCCTTCATTTCCTCAGCTATGACTGAAGTGTCTAGCAGCATTTGTACTGTTTTATTTAAAACAAAGTTATTGCAAACTGTTCTCGAGTAGATGGTGTTCTTATGACTCAATGTCCTCACCCCCATTTCATTGTACAAGTATGGAGAAACTTTCCTAGTTGTTGAAGAATCAGGTTTTTATAAATACTGTGCTAAGGAACATTTAGAGTAAAGTGTTTGGCCAAGGTCACAATCTTCAAGGGACTCTGGGTCTCATTTTTCTCTTCCCAACCCCTTCACCTTTTAAGTCACCATATGAAGCGAAGAAAAACACATTGCTGAAAATAAAAATAACCGTTGCTTCCCTCTCAGTGGGGAATACAAGTGCGGAGAGAGATTATGGTGGATGCATGGTGGGGCTGCAAAGTTGAACTAACTAGAAGATTCGAACACCCTTTTTTTTGTGATTTAATCGGATTGTATGAATATTGCAGGGGAATCTTTTAGAGTCTGTAAGGACATTGAAAAGTTGATGCACTGAGTTTACAGAGGAAGATAGTGAAGAGTTTCAAGACAGGGAATGTTGATTGGGCGGAGAGGTCATAAAATATTTAGGCTTGTTTTTTCCCACTGGAATGCATATTTTTGGCCGAAGTGAAAAGAGTCATGAGAAGATTTCTAGCGATCAAAAACCTGTCTGTTTCTCTCCCATATCATTACTGGGAATTGTGATGACAGCTCACATGCACTGCATGTTTTTCAGACTGAGTGCATGTTTTTTGCTCCTCAGTTTGCTCCTTAGGAAAAAAGTAATATATTTCTAATTCACCTTCCCACATAAATTAAAACCTGTGTGTGTATATATATATGTATATGTACTCATGCAAAACTGAAATTAATTTTACTTGTAAATCCTATATATATATATAAGATGTGTATGAGTAAAAAAATATTAAATGCCTTTTTATGGGCTCAAATTACATAATTCCCCATGTGAACCATCACTAACAATAATTTCAATATTATTTAAAAAGTATTTGTTTTATTTACATTATATTTTAGATGATATGTTATATATATTTTGAGAATTCATTTTTTTAAATAGTAAATAAAATGTAATAGAAATATAGTAAAATAGGTTGTTATTTATTTTTTATTTATTTATTTATTTTAATTTTTTTAGAATGAGCAAAAGTGATTTTCGGGCCAGAAGGACAGTCCCAGAATTCCTGTGCGAACTATCACAATTGTTTAGATTTTATTTAAAAAAAAAGATATTATATTGTTACACAGTTACTTACATTGAATATTTAGCGATTTTGGTCTGCCAATACCACCTGCTGTATTATCAGAACATTTTACCGTAAAAAACGATTTTAGAAGCTCAATTAAGTTGACATAAGAAAATTAAATGACATAGGAGCACTAAAAAGCACTAATTAAGGTATGTCCTATGATGTATGTAACATACATGTGTATGTTTCCATAAATAACCCAGCTGTCACAGCTCTAAGGTATTTTTTAGTCAAAACCAGGTCAAGCAATCCCCTGTAACTTTGTGCCAGATTTATGGACTACATCATCCTCTCTCACCCCTTGCTCAACTGTACAAAAACCCGCAGCAAAATGCTGCAGCTACTGTAACTGGCATCATCACGCTGGCTTGTGTGATGTCCTGCGGCTTCATTAGGGACCGTACACATGCAAACATTTGTTTCTCACGCACTCAACTTAAAAGAAACTTCATCAGATGAGACAATCAACCAAAACAAAGTGTTCCCTCGCTTGAACTCCCTTCAAAATTCCTTAAAAGCATCATGTCACCCATGAACAACATTGTCTCTCTTGACAAAGCAATCAGCTTGTGTCCCATCTGGAGAATATTGCACATCCTCCATTATGCATAAACTCACTAAACCACAAAGAGATTTGCAGCAGCCAGAACTCCCAGTGCCAGGTCATTTTAATCATGGTGTTATGAAAACTTCATGAGTTTCTGTGTTTCTTTCCTTGTGTTGTTTTGTGGCTGAACGGCTTCATTCAGCATACAACAGGATATTTACCCACCTCTGGGAGACTGACAACACAAATCCCTTTAGATGAAAGTCAAGAGTGTAACCTGCTTTAAATAGCTTCCTGAAGCGCTGTTGCTTGTTTGTGTGCAGTCAGTGTTGGAGAATGTTACTTTTAAAAGTACCATGGTTAATCTGATTATGTAACTAATATTATGTATTATTTCTAACACTGTTTTTGTGTATTTATCTATTTTTATGCAACTATCTAGTTTGTTCTGGTACTCTTATGAGCGAGTCATTGAATCATTCGTTCAGTTTTATCATTCAAAAACATTTGAGTCATTTAGGAATGAATCAGAGAACTGTCTTGATGAGTAAGTCATTGAATCACTTACTCAACCAAATCATTTACGGAACAAAACACGTTACTGTCTTAATGAGTCTTAATTATTTACGTTGATTCATTAAAGAATGAATTAGGGATCTTTTTATGAGTGAGTCATTGGACCGTTTACTCCACAGGAACAAAACAAATATCTTTCAGTTATGAGTCATTGAAAAATCCATTCAAGAACACCACTCCTGATGTGGTTCTGCTGTGGTCGAGCAAATGTAGACATCATATACGATGACAGTACTGTGTTTGAAGTGTATATGTTACTCAATATTAACTTGTTGTTTATTGATCAAAAAATAAACACCATGAAAATGGCGATAGGGATGTCTCAAAACCAAATAGTTCAAGTTATCAGACGTTAATTAAAACCAGTTCAGGAACACAATATACTGTAGCCCCAATGTGTGAAGCCTTTAGCTCAGACATATTCTGTAGCTGCTTGTCTGTCTTTATTCACCTGTGGCTGAGCTCAATATCCCATCTGTCGTTGCCTATTCTCCAGTTTAAACAAAAGCCTTGGCTGTGGTGCTGTGCAGTAATTTGATTAGGGTTATTGAATGAACATTAGACTACCAGGGCTCCAGCCAATACACGCAGCTGAACTCACCTGTGGGCGCATGGTTTGTTGCAACTTGAAAAAGATCCAACACAAAAACAGCGGTTTTAATTGCTTCAGGGGTTGTTTGATTTGCCCTCTCAGACAATGATAATGTCATAACACTTAGATTTCGAAGTCTCTTGCTCCCGTTGCAGATGTTTTTTGTCTGGTTTTGGCTCGTTCGCATGTTTATTTATTTTGAATTGTCTGATCTTTGTCCCACAGGTGTACTGAGCCTGCCGGACAGTCTGAACCTGCACCGTGACCAGCAGCGAGCAGGAAAAACCGGAGAAGGCCATGCCTACAGCCAGGCTGAACTCCGCACTATTGAACAGTCCCTCCTGGCGACCGCGTGGGGAGCATTGCAGAGCTCAGTGAGTACTCATGCCTTAAAAAATGTGTGTTGGTGTATTTTGGCAACTGGAAGTTTGGCATTGGGGTCGTTTATGTTCACAAAGATTGCAATTATTTGATCAAAAATAGAGTAAAAACATTGAATAAGAAATATTGGGAAATATTGTTAGAGTTTAAAATTACTATCCTCCCCGATTTTTATTTTTAAAGTTAGACATCAATCTTCTTAGTAATTCTAATCTATTCCTTATCAACAATATAATAGAAGCTGGTCCCGTTTGTTGTAATTCATCTAGAGCGTGTGTCAGAAATGTAACACCCCTTACCATAACCGGTAAGAATCGGCTCCGGAGTCTTCGTAAATACTACTTTAACGACGCTTGTATGAAGTCAGTTTGCTGACTTCATAAAAGCGTATGAAGTCAGCAAACCTTCTCAAGCACAACTTCCCAAGCACAACTTGTGCAGGATGTTTCAAAGTGGTAATTCTTTATTTTATACATTTCGGATGTGACGTTCTAACAGTGTGTCATTTATAAGATCATACTTTTGCATTGTACTTCATGATAAATGGTGAGAACACAACAAAAGGTTGCGGTTGTATGAGGAGTAGTGATGATACATTTTATCTATTGCTTCCTAAGATTGTCTGCCTTATGAAGGCTGAAAAGGGTTGGTTAAAATCAGGGTGCCTTTTGGACATGGTGACAACACACTACTACTGTAACACCTACTTTTATTAACTTATACTAAATTATCCAGGCTTCCCACCCTTTTATTACGATTTCTTAATATCAAAACTGTTCAAAACAGACCTGCTTAATATTTTTTTAATTGTTTAAAATAGAAATCTTTTGTAACATTATAAATATATTTCCTGTAAATTTTGATCAATTGAATGCACCCTTGCTGAATGAAAGTAGGCTATTAAAAAAAAAAAAAAAAATATATATATATATATATATATATATATATATATATATATATATATATATATATATATATATATATATATATATATATATATATATATATATATATATATATACATATATATATATAACTGACCCAAAACTTTTTAAAGGCTCAGAAAACAAAAAAGAACAAAAAGTAGTTGGTTAAAGGTGGTGAGAGACACTCTCATCCTAGAGAGCATTTGATACGAAATAAATCTGTGTAGGATGAGTCCTCTGTGTTTTTAATCTATTTTCTGGGAAGAAAAAGAGAGTACATCTTGAATACATTTTATTGGGCTAAAAGTGAACATTGAGTCAGGTTCCTGAGCTATTTGACATCTAGATGATCTACTGAATTAGCTATTTTTAGTCACTTGTGTGGGTGTATGAGGCCAGTGGTCAGCAACTGGAAGGCCCTACCCTAACTGAGTGGGGTGTGTCTCTCTAGTGTCCACCGGAAGGTCCTCAGACTGAATAACAGCTCTTTGTGTATGTGTCTTGGTGGTGGTGGTTAGCCTGTGTGGCAGTGTCATTTTTTAATCATAGCAAACAAACACATCAACCAAAAAGTTAAGATGCAAAAGAGCACACCATCATCAACACTGATTATGTCTCCTAAAGTGTGCCTGCCAAATGAATACGTGTGACCCCATTGAGGAGGGGAAATTCGATGTGTGCAGAGGGACTTGAGTAAATTACAGAGAGCCAGTGACCCTTCTGTCATTCTAATCAACATTGCATTCTGCTTGGAAACAGACACATCAGATTTGGCAATGTGAAACAATAGAGCAATAGAGATTACTTGTTTCTTTTGTTTATTAAATTCATTTTGATTGGGTGAGGCTCACAAAGCAAATCAACAACATATTTAAAATGCAACTAAAAAGAAAGAAATAATTCGTAAGTAGAGTTAAGCACAACTGCTTCTCCCAATCAAGCAATCAATCAATCAATTGTTTAACTGCTTTTATTCTGATTAGAATGCAAAATCATTGTATTGCAGTATTTTGTATTTTTTTTTGGTAGGTTTCAATAGTCATTATTATTGAATACTAAACAGACCTAGACAGGCACAACATATTAGGTGGGTTATTTAAGATGCTGCAGGGTATTTGTGTTATTGCATGTATAAGTATTATCACAGGTGTGTAGTTGCTTTCATAATGCAGCATTTGTTATGTAACCATGCAGAACATTAGCTATTTCACCAACAGATGAGGCATAATAATCAGACGTAATTGACTTTTTCCTCCTTTACAGCTTGCACAACAAACATCCATATATTGATTGCAAACTCTTCAAAAGCCGCCTAATTAATTGACCATTTACTAATTATGGAATATTTTCACACTGTATAATAAAAATATAAAAGTCTGGATTATGGAATTGCTTTTCTGTTGATGAAAAGTTCTCATGCATATTCATTTCGCTTTGAATCATCTCAGTTTTGGCTCTGTGAAATATCGTTTGTGTCTACTCTAATTATCTCACAATGTCCTTATCACAGACCTATAACTATCAGTGTGGTGTATTGCAAAACAGTACTTGTTAGAATGTGTCCAGCATTTTTTATGAGCATCCTGGCGTCTCTCAGTTTGAAACCATACGCCGCTGTGGTTAAATTAACTAGGAAACATAATACATTGTGGGCAGTTAACAATGAGGCCCAACCATTACAGACTTCACTGTCCTAAGGCTGTTATGGTACATATGTTGATAAAGAGTTTTGAAAAAAAAAAAAAAAAAAACTTGGTGGTGGTATAATGTGTGTGTGTGTGTTTAGAAAGAAAGTGTGAGCTCTACTAGATCAGTGATATTCTAAGTAAACAAGCACATACTTTCTAAATGTCTCTAGAGTTCACCTTCGCCTTCGAGCCCCCTGGCAAAAATCATCCATGGTATTTTATCGTATTTTTCTCTCTCAAAAAATGTTCAGGATTCTTGTATATTTTAGTGCACGGAAATTGTGAGAAGAAGCTCCTTTTACAATATGGCCATAATTCAGACATCTGTCTCTCCACACGCTCCAAGAATCCCCATAAGAGATCGCCCTGCACTGTGCTTTCTCGTTGGTTAACTCAATTGCGTCTTAAGTTCACTGCTGAAATCTAAAAATAAAATAAATCATCCAGCATGGAATTCAAGGGGCAAATATATTCATTCATCTCTCTGTCCGTCAGTCAGTTTCGCCCATCCGTTTTTTTTTTTTGTTCATTCATTCATTCATTCTTACTTTGCTTATCTTTATATATCTGGAACTAAAAAATCCAGAATAATCTGCTGCTGCTTTCAATATTTGGCCTGAAAGAAAAAGAACTGATTTATTAGTTTCCTTTACCAGAGGCGTTTAGATTATACATGGAAAATTAGCAATTAAGGGATATTAATCAAACCACAATCTTGACAAGGCAAAGAAAAAACCCCTCACTGCTCTTGGTTGGATAACTTATAGCTTTAATAAGTTTAAATTGATATAATAACACAAAATTTAAAAGAAGAGAAAGAAAGAAAGAAACTAGATGGCTAATTTTAATTACAGACCTGTTGCTAAGTCAGATTATTGTGTCTAATAGTCCTGCAGTGGAGACTTTTTCAAGCCTTTTGTACCTATACAATTTTTCCTTTTGTAATTAAGAGAAAGATTGCACTGTTTTAAGATGTAAGTTTAATATGCAACACAAATTAAAGTGGGTTTTGACTAGATTTATCATCATAGAAATTAAATTCATGTTTGTAAGTTGTTTTTATACATTTCTAATTTATAGCTGTTATATGCAGAGGAAAAGTCTTCTTTTTATCTAGCTAACACTTAAATGTCACCAGCAGTACTGATGATAATAATGTCCAGTGTCGGCAAGAGAACTCAAATCAGCTCTATTTTAAATGAAGTTGGCCCAATCAAAACCTTTTTCCTCCATCCTCTGAATGTTTCCTGGTGGGTCTGAGCCATCCGGAAACACATCAAGTGCCACTTCAGCATCAGAGCAGCTGTAAAATGCTTAGCAAGTTTAGGTAATTCACACTACACCAAAAGACGGCGACCAATGGCAAGAGACACATTTGTTGGGTTCTGTCGGGTTAGTGTGTTACGTTGGTGTTGGTCGTGCTTGTTTTCAATCGGTATTTATATATATTGTGTTCAATCTGTTTGGAATGTCTGCAGAAGTTACATACTGTAATCTGGTGATTATTCGACATTAGGTCGGTGTCTGTCAGTGCAGAGAAACTTTAGAGTAATTTTAAGTCATTTGAAATTGAAAAAGGAAATTGAAAGTAGAAAAACAAAGCGTGATTATTCAATTATGGTTATCGGACACATTTGCCTTATTGAAATAGAGTGGAACTTCAAACTTATTGGATGTAAGTTTCATCTGTTAAATGTTAAAACATTTTCCTTGGAATAAAGTTCTTCATATATATATGTAGCTCGTTCAAAAATTTAGGGTCGTTATTTTATTTTTTATTTTGTTTTATTGCTTTTGAAAAAGTCATGTTCACCAAGGCTGGAGTTATAGAGATCTTCACTGTGATTTAAGCGATGCACTTCTTCTGTGAGTAATAAGGAACTTAAACTGCTCCGGTTTTAACAAAAGACACACCACTTGCTCTTTAAACTGCTTAATAACTGTAGTTAAGCACATAAAACTCAGAATGTAGTAAAAAGATGTAGGCGCTCAAATGTGGACTCTCAGATAAATTTTTCAAAAAATTCTTTCATTGTCTCTTTCTGTTTTAGGGCACCATGTCCTTTAAACCTGACATGTCTATCATTTCTTCATCACTTATTTCTACCTGCTGAGCTACACAATTTCCTCTCTGAGGCCTTGACAGCAGACTGAAACATGGCTATTTGCTATACATACACTTGCATACACAAACTTACGTGTATATTTAGACGCACGCAAACAGCTCCTGCCAAATTGATCATCTCTCTGAAGCCGTCGGTCTAAAGGCTTGATGCCCTGAACTTTACTTAATCCGCATTCAAGCATTTTTTCAGTGACCTCGATCCAAACAACACAAAGAGAAAATGCCTACTGGATTCTTTGGTTTAGAAAACAGATCGTAGAACAGGATATAATGAGAAATTTGTCTCATCCTTTTTACAAGAACTTTCCAAGTACCCTACATATTTCTAAAATCAAGCACTGAAAACAACTTTAAAGAAATAAAATGGTGTTTGAAGCTATATTAATTAAGCCTGGACCAATGAAATTTACATCAAAGTTATGTGGTTTTTAGTCCATATGCATTTGCTTTGAAGTTCATACATGCCCGACGTTCATTAAATTCAATTTTAACAAATATACTTGGTATGCATTTCCCTTTTAGTAAAACTGAGCAAACATATTGATGACTCATCCTGCACTACACACATTTTGTACGATTATGCTCTCTAGGATGAAAATGGCCCACCCCTGACTGCATTCAACCGACTAGCATGAAGTAAATCCTAGTTCATGGTTATCTAACTAAAATATATCAATTATTAGACGCTGGTAATAAAATTATAATATCTTGCATTTTCAGTTTGATTCCATTGCATGCTATAAATATATATTTAATGAAAGTCTTTTTGCTCCCAGTTATTTTAAGAAACTGTTTTATAGTACAGTACATCTATGCCAATGGCCATTTTAACTCTTTCAAATGGCACATATCCACCAAGAAATGGAAGAATCATTTTACAGCTGATTGGTAGAAGATTTGTTATTGCATTCCAAAATGTGGTTCTGTTATAAAACACAAACTGCATCAACTCCTGACCTGCCTTTCTTTTCTGAAGGTTTCCCACTGTTGACAGACAATGCGCAGCAATCACCTTCCAATAACCATAATTAAACGGGCACACACTAACAATGGCTTGAATTATTAGTTCTAATTAGTTCACCTTATTAGCCTGCACCTAATCATTGCTTGTGATGACATATGCAGATGATTCAAATGCATTATTCCATCGAGCTTAATGTAAACCTCCTGACAGTTAAAGTTAGACAACCCTCATGTTGTACAAGATAACTCAAACTCCGCCAATATGGCACATAATTGTATTTGATAGTAGTGTAATTAACTTTGCTTACATAAAACAGCTACTAATTTACAATAATTGCCTGTAATAGTGAAATGAATAAGTGTTAGGTTACTTAACCCTTTGGAACACATACTACAGTACATGTACAATTCCAATGCTAACACAGTTTCTTCGCACAGCAGTTTGGTGTTCAGTTTGGATAGGCAAGCTTGTCTCATGCTTGAGTTTTATGCATACATTTTGATGACAGTACAGTATTAAATATGCATTTACCATATGTCTGAGTATTGATATTATAAATGTGCACTTGAACTGTGCTCCTTTGTAGAAAATGAGGTGAGCGCCTTCAAAATTTAATGGAGGCAAAAAGTCTTGTGCTGTCTCAATGGAAAAATATCCCATGAGCTGTGCCGCAGATTGCATAGCAAGGTGCCTTTATTTCACGGTCAAAGGAAAACCCGGTAATTATACTGAGAGGGAGTAATTATAAAGGCTCCAGCACTATTTCCTGCTGCTTTCACTGTGGTGGTTAATACTGAGACACCTCCATTTGTCACGTTCGTGGAGACATTCTCTTGTGCAGAAATCCAGCTAGGACTTGCCTGAGATCTAAGGGGAAGTTGTACTTAATATACTTAAAAGAATAGTTCACTCAAAAATTAGTTACTTACCATCATATTTTTTTCGAACTCATATGACCTAATTTCTGCTGTGGAATACAAAAGAAGACTTTTACTTGTATTCATTTAGCAGACACTTTTAGAATTTAACAGTGTGTAAATGAAGAACTCCTCTGAGCGTCTCATAGAGGTTTGTTGTCTAAACCTTGCTAATGAGCATCCTCTTCAGACCAGACATATTAATATTTTAGTCTTGTCTCTCAGCACACAGTTGATGAATACAGATCTTCCATTATTTCCTATACCCCCCCCCCCATTCGAAGATCAGTTCAGGTTTTAGGAGATGAGTTGATTTATATCCAACATCTCAACACATTTCATCTTAAAATGTGATTTTGGGGTGGAAAGGTAAGCCAGGCTGACATGCACTAATCCTGCTCTGGCTCCTCTGAAACCACTGCAAAGGTTTCCCTGTGGGAAATGCACCATTATATATGCATAAAATATGAGAACAGCTTAGAAAGCAACACCCCTGGCAGATGGAATCTGGGTTTAGGGTTGATTAAGGTTAAACAAAAATTTACTTTGAATCCATGTTACAATTTGTGGTTATTGTATTTTGCATGCCTGGGTTTAAGTGATTTATCCATCCATACATCCATCTATTCATCTTCTTCTGCTTATCCGGGGCCGGGCAGCAGTCTAAGCACAGATGCCCAGACTACCCTCTCCCTACTTTCCACTTAATAAGCCAAGGAATCATTCTCTTAATTAATTAAATTCGTGACTGTCTTCACGAATAAGTCATTGAATTAATCACCTAAACAATTCTTCAACAATGCACAACAGTTCTGTTGTGACTTTGTTCTGAACATTTTTGTTGGTGGAGCAAAACTACATAAAGTAACTAATATTGTATCTGAACTGTAAGGTAAATTCTTGTTTATTGAATTGTTGTATATAAGCAAAACCACACTCCTGATTCTAGTTTAAATGTGCACAGACGGAATGACACAAACCGTTTGTTAAATTCAATTACAAGACTAGAACTGTTTTATAACTGTCATTAGTATATAGTAAGTGCACTAAGAGTGTGTGGTTATGGTCTCCCAAGGGTGGTTATTTGTTATTTGTTGTCATGTTGTAAATGTACCCATAGATGAGACACCCTGAGCCTCTGGCCTCTGCCTGACGGATGTTTGTGAGTCGCCTTTGTTAATGGCGACAAGTCCTCAGTTAGATGAATCATGGCCCGCAGTGATAGTTTGCTTTTATAATTCCAGTCCACACAGCCACATAAGGTGGATGAGGCAATCATCATTCTCTGGAGGATTCGGTATGACAGCCTCCAGAAAGCATGCATACATAAACACACTGCATAATTTTGTTTGTGTGCGTGTGACTTTTAAATGAAGGCACCTATTTCAGTGACACATTTGCTGACTAGTCAGGCATAACCAGTGATTCACCGGCCTTGATCTCTTTCAGATTGCCTCGCTGATGGATAGACCATTTACTTTGACCTTCAAACTAAATCAGAATCACTGATGGTTAGAGTCCCATTTTAACCAATAAACAAAAACAGACTAAAAAAAAGTTGAGAAATTTGCATTTTAAAAAAGAAATTGTTGCTCCCCATATAATTGTGTTCTAGTTATTCGTTATAGTTCACTCAAAAATCTGGATTTCAAACCCGTTTGACTTTAATATGTGGATCAAAAAACAAACAAAAAAACACTCAGAACCAAATGACGCAATTAGTTCTTGCACGTGTCCGTTTTAAACGTGTTTTGACTGCCGTGACAGTAGAACATGAATGACAATTGAGATCCTACAGTGTGACATGGCTGACAGCAGGGATCATGTTCGCACAAGTCTTACAAGCAACAGTCGTAAAGGACTATTAGAAACCATACAGTGTGCAGCCAGCATAAGACATGAGTAAACAATAATCAGGGATTTATTTGAATTATTTAAACTTTATTGGCTATGTTCCTGTATGTATGTGTCATAAGGCCTTGGCGAGTTGTCTGTAAGGTGTCTCAAAAAGGCTGAGGGGAGTTTAACACTGCAAATGCCATCAGTGAACCCTCATGAAATAAACTTCAAAGGGGCCTTGCTTCTTTGACACTGAAAGGGCAGGAAAGAAAGACGGGGACACACTCAGTCTTTCAGCTTTGGCTTTGTCCTTTGGTGTCTCTTTGAAGCTTCAGGTTGTGGTTCATCATTATTAGATTGCATCCTACTTGAGATTCAAATCATTGAAGGTCACTTTCACTGATGGTTTCCTGTTCATATTGAAAGGTAATGTGTTTACCCACTTCCGAAATATGACATATATTTTAATAATATAACAAGATGTTCAATAATGTAAGCCTGGACCTATAAATCTGTCAGAAAATTGCCTGGATTGTTAAACATAGTAGTTGAAAAGTAAGAGGGCTGGTGAATTGTCTTCTCCCTTAAGTCATTTGCATTGAGGAATGAAGGTAAGTCAGTTTGCGCTCGCTTACCTTCAAAGATTCCTCTTTCAATATTATGCAAAACTAGACAGCAAGAAACACAAAAGTTGAGTATTATAGCTCAATATCGCACTTGGATGGGTGGTTGGGCTCGGTAGGGCATCTCTGCGGCATCATATTCGTGGGGGGCAGTGATCCGTTCCTCATAATTACACCTCATACTTCAGCATCTGCTGAAGGGAGAAGAGAGAGGGAGTTCCTGCGAGTCATTCTTCATGATTAATGCAGGTGTGCCTGAGAGGCCTTTTGGGAACGACCGGAGAATAATTACTGCAAAGTATAAAGGACGTGAGCATGCCTCCGCTCTCTCCCTCTTCTGACACCCTCCAAACTACACCAGCCGCCAAAGAGCTATTAGACGAGAGAAGGCCATGTAGAGGATCTATCATTTGGGCTGCCTGTTTCTCTGAAGCAAGAGAAGAGGGAAGTAAAGGGGAATTTGTGGATCTATAATTGGGAGCAATTTCAAAGCTGAATCAGCGCCCAAAAGGCTTGGGTTGGAAAAAAACGCAAGCCTCTGTTGAATAAGATAATGTATTCCAGGAGAAGGAGGTGTATGACTTGCCTGGAAATGTGTGGCAACTTTCCCATCTATCAGAATGTGTTTTGGAGCCTGCTGTGTATCAATTATTATTGCGTAAACTAGATTTTCAATTTTTCTGAAGACATTAGCTGCACTCCAATTCAAAGGCTGCATCCTTCGAAGGCAGATTGTGTCACAGCAGAGTGACGAAGGCTGTCCCAAATAAACCTTCAAATGCAGCCTACAAATGCAGAAAAGGCAATGTTGAGTGCAACAGATACATCCTATGCGGCCTAGCCTACCCAGAATTTATTGCGCGCTGGAGACGACAGGATTTATTTTATAGAGAGAGAAATTTCCGCATTACACGTTTTGCGTAAATGCAAGTGTTGAGTTTTAACTTACTCAAATATACGTTACAAATGAAAAAAATTTAAATGCACATATAAAGTGGTTCAAATGATGACTTGTATCTTACTAAGATGTGATTTTAGATACAGTAATACTCTTTTGTTATGTTCAGTAATGGACCACAATGAACATTTAGAAAGGTTGGGAACCCTGTTTTGCATTTGCTTTTCTATTCTTTTCTTCTTCTTTTTTTTGGTTTTAGCTGTAGTTTTACTTTCATTTAATTCAGTTTTCATGCTATGAACTGTTACTATTTGTTTTTTATTTTCAGTTTTAGTATATTCTTGTGCTGCTGACGTTAGTGCGTTCAGTAATATAATTTAAATATTTTTTTATTGAATATCTTTAATTTTTAAAATGTATTCATTATTCGCTTTTTTAACTTTGCCAGACATTTAACTTCAAATTTAACTTTACAATTAGGTCTCATTTGTTAACATAGTTAATCCATTAACTAACAATAAGAAATATTGTTTGTTTGTTTTTTCAGCATTTTAATTTTTAAGTTTTGTTAATGTCATGTTTATAAAAATGTTCACGGCCAGTTCACAGTGCATAAAAATAAATGTTTACTTTATTTTAGATAGTTTTGTAGTCATGTATTTTAGTCTGTTTAAATATTTACAAATGATTTTTTTTTTCAGATAACAAAAGTGTTTTTATTTAGGTTTCATTTTAGTTTTTGATAACCGTTATTACACAGATTTTAAACTATAGACTCGATATATACAACAGAGAAGATTAATAGAAAAATGAATTTACAATTTTCCTCTTCATTATGTTGGCTATAGTGCAGCTTTGTTGATGAGATTTAATTATGATGTAAGGCTCTCCATGGTCCAGAGTCATTGGCTAATTGTTTCTTAGTATTTTAACAGAACAGTGTCAGTCATATTTTCTGATGACGCCAGATGTTGTCTTCTGCAGAAAGGTCAGTGGCGGTGAGAATGAGTGGTATGCAGAGGTCTTTTACACTCCTGTGGTCCGCAGCTGTGCTCCTCACACACACCCATGAGCTCCAGAGGTGATTCCAAGGTCACACTTTAGATGAGCCAATCTCTCACTGAGAGAAAGGGGAACAAAATTTTTTTGCGATCAAACAAAAATCCGCAGACCCCTGCAGCATCATGCCGGACCCCCTGTTGAGCATGTTACTTGTAATTTTCCATGAAACGTAATGATATAACAATCAGTTTATATAGGACAACACAATAATGTAGTATTTTTCTAGAGATTTGGTGTGCTCTTTGAATGACAAAGATTTGAATTCTGCCCTGGCTACTTTTCCGCTGATGTTTGAGCTTCTCGTCCTCCTTGTGCAGCTCTAAGTCAGTGATATTTTACCTTAAAGCAGCAGAAGCCAAAATAGAATCTGGTTCAGGCAGAATGTACAATGTTAACACTAACTCCCAGGGTGTACAGTGGTCACACTGGAATCAAATCTTTTGTCATTCTTGCTGAGAGAGTTGTTCCCTTTTGCATGGATCGGTGCTGAATAACAACAGCGGGTCGGCTGCTGCATAGTAGCTGCCACTTCACTCCTGCCTCACACACCGGTACAATCTAGTGAAGGCAAGCTTCAAGTGAATGGTGCTTGGCAGAACTGAAAGACATGTTTCAGACCATCTGGAAAGGTGATGAAATGTGTGGTTCTGTTCATGAGCAGTGGAACATGCTAGTCTTCTGATCATGATTTTTAGCACTTTTCATACAAGGCTTGACAGAGTGATTTTATATTCATTTCGCATCTTACTCTCAAACTGTGAAACAGCTTCTCGAACAAGAAAAAATGTAGAACGGGACTTGAATTTGACCATCAGGATAGGAGAGTTAGTTTGATTTAAAGATTACGAGGGCACATTAATTTTTAAAATAATGTAATGATGTACATGGATAAATCATTTATAATAAATACTGCCAATATTCCATATTCTTAATATTCCATAAAAAGATCATGGTGACTTTTGTGTTAATCTTTCTCACCATAAGGTTATGTGTTTTGTGTGGCTTTCAGGGTATATATTGGAAGTATGAGATTGGTTTATTTATTGTTGATGTTAATGAAAAATTAGACACATTTGATGTATTTATTTATTTATTTGGTACAAAATAAAATGTCATAGTAAGTTGATATATTTACATCTAAAATACAATGTATTAAAAATATGCCTAGACTAAAAAGGGAGATAATATCATTTGTATTTGGCAATGAACAATTGTTTTATATAAAAAAATATATTTACTAATATTATTTAAATACATTTACATAAATTTAATGTGTTTGGTGTCACTTTACTCATTACTTGGAAAAAAGTAATTGATTATATAAGGCATGTAAACCCCAACTCAGCTCTCAAATATTCACTGTAACTTCAAAAAAATAAAATAATTAAAAAATAAAAAATCTGTGCCTGATTGCCGCCTTTAAACCAGCTCATCTCTATAAAATTTGAATGAGGGCTGTACTTGAAAAGAGTAGATTTGCCTTGTTATGAATGCTTTCCTTTTGATAATTCGTAAGGCCATTATAGAGTAGCACAGTCTGTGTAGCTGTGTTTAGGAGGTGTGTGTGTGTTTGAGAAAAGAGAAAGAGAGAGAAAAGGAATGTTTGTTTGGTGGCAGTGATTTTCACCAGCTGCTGCCATAGTGCTTCATCCAATAAATTAAGAAAAGCAGACACACACACGTTAACAACTTAAGGTTTAAAACAGTGTGAAGACTTCCTCTTCGCTTTATCAATAATTGCGGTGTGTGTGTGTGTTTATGTATGTGAATGTGTGTGGATGTTGTTCTTAAGAACCAATTAAATTTTCCATGAGTTTTGCCAAGAAGGCTCAGTGATTCATCCAAGATAATTTGATCAGTTTGTCAAAATGTATAATTTCTGTGTTTATGTGAATAAAAAATAGGTCCCAATGACTAATAAAATGTACAAGTGTTCTTATGTGGTCAATTTTTTTTTAAATAACAGGTGTTTATAACTTATTAATTTATGTTATGTTTTTTTGTATTTATATATGTGTATGTTAATTATTTATATAAGAATGATTATTTAAAAATGTTTTGTTTTTCTTATATTTTATATATATATATATATATATATATATATATGTATATATATATGTATATATATATATGTATATATATGTATATATATATATGTATATATATATATATATATGTATATATATATATATATATATATATATATATATATATATATATATATATATATATATACTATACACACACACACACACCATATTAGTTAACACATTTCTTGTTTTTTTGTCTAAGTGTATTTTATCACTTAGTGATGATTCATGATTTCTTTGTGAAAAAACACCTTTTCAGTCACTTTAAAAGAGTTAACTATATATTTTCTGTCTCTTCTTTCTTGCTGGAATCGACCTAAATTGTAACTTTTATCAGTTTAAGGTTTAATACAAATATTGTGACATTTTGACAAGTTTCCTTACCATAAGATGAGTGATATCTCCTGTAACCCTGGCACCAGATTTGGCTGAGAAAGCTAAAAGGTTGTCATGCTGTCATCCTTTTCTCCTTTAATGAATGTCTTCCTGTCAAATGTGTCACTGTCTGTGTCTTTTGTGCATGTGGTGATGTACGAGGCCTCTAGTTTTATCTCAAAGACAGTAAAACCTTTATTTGACGCGAAGCTGCAATCTTAAGGAAGCCTTTGTAAAAGAACATTCCCATACACTAAACCACATGTCTTTACTGCCCCCTGTAGGTGACCTGGTGTCTGAGCCATGCATCAACTTCAGCCTCTGCACATCATGAACCCGAGCAACGGTACGCCTGTGCACGAGAACCGCACCAGCACCGTGCACTGGGAACCGGAAGCCCTCTACACGCTCTGCTACTTCATGCACTGTCCTCAGATGGAGTGGGAAAACCCTAATGTTGAACCCTCAAAGATTACCCTGCATACTGAGAGGTATAGAGTACAGTGTGTTGCACATTAGCACCATGTTTGTCACAATAACAGAGTTATTTAAAGGGATACTCCACCATTTTTTTCATATTAAGCTATGTTAACTATGCTCGTCTCAGTGCGTGCACTCAGATCGCTCTGGCGCGTAAGACACTTTGGGCTCTATCTTGCACCTGGCGCAAATGACTTTATACACAAACACATGTCTCATTCCTATTTTGCAGCCTGCGCAAAGCGGGTTTTTCCCCTCCACAGACGCACGTCGGTAAACTAGGAAATGAACTTGCGCTCCCTGGGCGGATTCGGCGCAAAAAGGAGGCGTGTGTTGGCGCAAACATTCCCTGGTGCTATTTTACACTTCCAGAAAACAATTGCGCCACTGACCAGAAAAAAACTGGTCTAAAGTCAGTGGCGCATTGCGCGTTGTTCATAATGCTATTTTAAGCGCGCATGCTTGGCCATAATGTTAGCGGGTGATCAACGCGCATACACTTTGATTCTCTCATCAACACAGATACAGCGGTTTTATTTTTGCAAATCATATGTTATAACAAGGAAAAATATTAACACATGAGTTAAATCATTGTGGTTTACATGAAGATGAAGAAAAATTATTACCCATTTTTAAGGCTAATTGTAGTTCTGAAGGATCAGACCTGTTTGCCCAATAGTGGCAAGAAACATCCGTATACAATGTTTAACCGGCGCTGATGTGCGAGGGTTTCTCCCATCCCCATACAACGTCACTTCTCTGTCTTTCACTGGCCTGAGAAGAACGTTGGTCTCCTCGGCTGTGAACGTTCCTGGCGCGCGCCTTGTAAACCCGCCGTTATAAAACAATCCGTCATGCAATATGCGCACCTGTTCTTAAAGGGTATGTTGGATGGCACTCTGATTGGTTTATTTCACGTTACGCCCAAACCACACCTATGAATAATGAAGCTACTTCAGACCAACCCCTTTTAGATTTGCGCAAGAGGCATTTATCCCGCCAGGAAAATAGCAACAGCGCCGGGACCCGCCCACAAAGTTACTTGCGCTTTGACACTTGCGTTTCAGATCGTTAAAATAGGGCCCTATGACCGCACTTAACTAGCCCAGTTCATTCAATACTTTCATTCAAACACATCCACGTTTTCCCTATTTAAAAACAGTTACACGAGTAGAGTAAACTCTGACCAAGAATGGTGACACAAAATAAAACTTTGCGCTTTTCTAACCATGTAAGTGGATAACTATAATATATAGTGGTATACCACAGCAAGTGATTAGGAGCACTTCGACTCAGCGCATATATATCTATGGACTTGGCGCAGTGATATCATCACTCTGGAGAGGGAGAGGACTTTTCACGAGTGATGATATTACTACGCCGAGTCGGAAGTGCTCCCAAGCCGCTTGCTATGGTATTCCGCCATACATTATAGTTATATAAGTGCAACGTTTTATTTTGTGTCACCATTCTTGGTCGAGTTACTCTACTCGTGTAACTGTATTTAAATAGGGAAAACATGGATGTGTTTGGTTGCTTCTCTGCTTGGCCCCTATTGAATGAACTGGGCTAGTTAAGTGCGATCAAAGACAAAGATTCCTGTCTTAGTTAAGGGAATAACATAGTTTAATATGAAAAAAACGGTGGAGTATCCAATTTAAGGCAGCATAGACAAAAATCCCAATCTAATGTTTTATTTGTGGTGTTCGCTGAATGCAAGCATCACTGCTATAATTACTTGGTATTTGTAATTATTAAAAATAGTATCATATAGACTTTTGCAGCCACCCACAACACCCAAGCAACCACATAAAACACCTTTGCAGTGTTATACAGCATCAAGTGACGTGGTACATGATGGTGGCAACATTTTTTCCAGGTGACCTTTAGGACTATTGAAACAGTCAGGGCTCAGGGAAGGCAAAGAGAACGGGATTTACACTTTATCTTGAATCTCCAGATGCAATGTCTTAGCTCAATGAAGATACAGTAGAACGCTTGACTTGAGGAGAGCGTTAATGGATTGTTTTGGAGTTGTGTTCAGCATCCTCTTAATAAATCCATCAGGACATCTCCTCCCAGGCTGCCCCACATCACTCAGATGTGATAAAAAGCCCCCTTCCAAAGAACCTGTGGACGCCCATGCAATGCTCGACAGAATAAGGAAGCTGTCTGCTTCCCCAGAGAGGGTCTGCTCTATTTTATTCATTTCTTTCTTGGCCTCTCACAGACGAGTGAGAGGGTGGAGGAAGAAAGAGAGAGTGAAAGATAAGAGAATGACACAGAAAAAAAATAAAATAGATGGCAGGTGAGGACAGGAATAATGAATAGAGATGGAGAAAGAAAACAGAGATCAGAGCGAAGGAGCGTCTGGAGGTGTTCAGGGCCGTGGCTTTAGATTGCATGCTTCAGTCCACTGGACTTTTGTTGATGTGCTCAGTGACATTTCATCAACCTTTCAACATTCCTACTGTAGAAGAATGACACACCAAGGGCATCAACACTCATAAACACACTGTAATTATCACTCTGCTTTGTCCCACAGACTGTACTGCACTGCATCATTTCCAACATGAAATACACTATACACTGAAAGATCTGTGAAATATACTTGCTGGAAACGTCTTAGACAGTTAATTGAAATTTTAAACAAGGAATCGTTCTCAGTTTGCCTAAAGCTGTACTTTATTTAAGCAGTAAGTAAGGTTAAGATTAGGTGGTTATATGGAGGTGCAAAATGTTGATATTTTTAAGAATATTCAATATCCACTTTTTTAATAATTTTATTTTTTTAGTTAATAGTAAATATTGTTATGTTATATATATATATATATATATATATATATATATATATATATATATATATATATATACTGTATACATGGTATTATAATAGCTTCTTGCAACAAATATCTTATAATACCGTATATCTAACAATAGATTTTATAAATCTAAAATGTAAATATATTTATATTAAATTATAATTCTATGTAATAATTATATTTATATTTAATATAATAAATGTAATATTGTAATATAATATTCAGTAAATATTGTTTTTGTGTGTGAATACAGTTGTAATCAAATTTATTCAACCTTATTGGCAAAATTTACAGACTTTCAGCTGTTTGCAATGACCAAATCAAACAAAAGTAAATGATTTAGCTCAACACAACAACTGCGGTTTCCCCAAATTCAACTGAAAATGCAACTTTTCATGAATTCTGCAGTCTCTAAATAATATAAAAATATAATATAATAATATAATATAATATTATAATAATATAATATAAATTCTTGACAAAAATATATTTTATTTGAAACAGGAAGAATTTATAAATACATAATTTATCATTCAAGTCTTTCATGGGGATTTTTCTTTAAAAAAGCATTGAAAACAACAAATTATATTGTATATTCATTCATTGGGGATTTTTATTTAAACAAAAAGTATGTATCAAAGGTTTGATGTGATCTTTTTATTGTACTACTCCTTAGATTACCAAGCTTCCATAATCCAGTGCAATATATCTCGGCTAAATATTTATGAAGACTTTGACATTTTTCAAGAGACCCTGAAGTGATTTTGATAAGAAAACTCCCTTCCTCTGGTCAAAGTGCAAAAAAAAAAAAAAAAAAGGAAAGAACTTATTTTCCAACCAGATGTGGCCTTACTTTTAAACTCCACACTGGAATGAGAACCACGTCCTTTTTTACAAACATTTCTTCATAGGTGGGGAGCGGAAAAGCACATTATTCAGGCTGAAGAGAAACAGAGAAGGGTTTGCGGTTTGTTTTGGCAAATCTCGGATTCTTGGCAGGCTTTCTTACGGTGGGTAGGTGTCCAGGGAGGAAGAGTTAGGATTGTGCAAAGCCAGCTGTTAGATGCAGGTCAAAAGAAGCACATTTATATGAAGATAGATCGATGGTTCAAGATGAAGCTTGATGGTTTTGTTCCCAATATTTCTGGGGTCAAATGTCTCCTTTTATTCACGTCCAAGTGCGTGCAATAACAACTCAGAGAATGTTTTCTCTAATTTGGAAACTAACATGTTTTGTCCCACACATTGCTTGCTTTTTAGCACAGTGGGGTGTGTGGAACAACTTTGACACAAAGACGAACAGATAATGTTGTGTGGGAGGACAAAAACGGTGAAGTCATTGTTTTTTCATACTTGAAAGCCATAAACTAAGCCCTTTTCAACAAACTGTGTGCATTTCTCATTTAGTCTTATAGCTGTCACCATTTTTAATGTTGATCCACAACAACTTGACAAGACTCTAAACTCAGTTAAACAGCAGTAAAATAATTCTGAATATGCTCATCAGAAATGCTTGTAGCAAATTTTTAACACAGAATTTCATGGTCATGATCATTGTGACTCACTGCAGTTGAGTCAGCTTCCTCATGTTCCTCAAACTTTACCCTGTGAAGAATAGTTTTGAATCATATATATGTAAAAGTGATATTTGGCACAATGGGACATTTGCAGCCTTTTAATTATATATTTTTAATTCAAATTCGTCTGTTGGAATGAGAGTGTCTGATTGAAAACTTGTCAGTTTGGTAACAGTTTCTTTCATATTCCGTTCACACTATTTAAATGAAGCATAGAGATGGTAAATTAGTAGAAACTGTAATCCCATCAGAGAGCTTATGATTACTTCTTTAAAGTATCCGGAAATTGCGAAGGTGATAAAGGAAACAAACGTATGCCGACAGTCAAAGGTTTGGACTCACTGGACTGAATTTGTTTCTTAACTGATCTTAAAAACCTTTTGCTCTGACTGTTTAATTCTTAAATACTAGGGATGAAGTTTGTTGACAAAATAAATGATGAAACAGCTTCTTATATCAGACATATCTTTGTTCTGCCCCTGCAGGCCGTTCCTGGTCCTGCCTCCATTGATGGAATGGATCCGCGTGGCCGTGGCGCACACACAGAACACCGCCGAAGCTTCTCCGTGGACAGTGTATGATGTACGTGCAGGCAGCCCGACTGCTGTTACCCGGGGTGGACTGTGAGCCGCGGCAGCTGAAGTAGGTTTGGCACTTTCGTACATGCACAAACACACGGTCGGCATGCACGCTATGAATATAGAATGCCTTTATTAACAGTGAGTATTCATTAAAAGAAAGAAGGACACACACACACCTAGACGCACACACACACGGTATCTCAAATGCCTCGTATGAATTGCACAGAGTATTGTTAACTTCTTGTGTGGATTTAGTTTCCTAGTGACAGGCTCTGAAGTTCTATGTAAATGACTTTTTACATGGACATAGTTATTTTTAGGAACACCTCAACAGATGCCGGATTAACCTGGCAAATTTTTTTTAATGTTTTCTTTTTCCATGGCAACAATTTTTTGAAAAGTGAAAGCTGCCTAAATTAATAACCATCTCTTCAAATGTGTGTGAGTTTGTGTGTTTGTGTTTGTGTGTGTGTGTTGTCTTTCTTCTGAGCCTAGTAACAGTTCCTTGAAAAGAAAATAGTTATAGGATTAAATAAAATATTTTATAATCATAAGATATTTTTTATATGTAATAATATATATAATGTATTATAATGTATTTTATTATATATACAATATGTATTATATATATATATATATATATATATATATATATATATATATATATATATATATATATCAACGATTATATATATATCAAAGATTATATATCAGAGATATATATTATAGATGACACTCTAAAAAATGTTGGGTTGTTTTAACCCAAATATGGACTAACCCAGCCTTTGGGTTAAATTTTTAAATGAATTTTTTAACCACATATTTGAGTTTGTCCATATTTGACCCAAAATTGGATTAAACCAACCCAGCATTTTGTATATACAATAAATAATAATTATGAAAGAATATATAATAAAAACAACAATATAACCTAATAACAAGCTGCTAGGCTGAAGCTAATTAGTGTGGCAGCATATTAAAGAACTGTTGTATGTGTATTTAAAAACTAAATAAACACTTACCTTTTATTTAACAGAGCAGATGACTGCTTCGGTACCACAAGGAAACTGGACGCTGCATCCACAGAAGCAAAATTCCTGCAGGACCTGGGCTTCCGGATGCTCAACTGTGGACGAACTGACCTGGTCAAGCAAGCAGTCAATCTGCTCGGGCCAGATGGCATTAACAGTATGAGTGAACAGGTGGGCACAGATATATATTCAAGTTACTTTTAAAAGTAATGCATCACAGTATTGTGTTACTCCCCCAAAAAGTAATTAATTGCGTATACTAGATTATAGATTTGCACCTTTATATCTAATAATATTATAATTAAAATTAGATAATTTTAAGTTGCATTATATTGCAGTGATATTCAATGAAAAAAATATTCAAAGCAACATGAAAGGGCAATTGCAACCCATTTTACTTCAGTAATGTGACGTTACGTACAGGCTACAAAAAGTTATAAATGTCATTGCATTTGATACAGAAAAAATAGCAAGTGGCATTTGCATTTTTTTTCTGAACTGAACCACTGAAAAGAGGCTTGGTGACACTAAAAAGAAAGTCCTTTTGAAAGTGGAGCAAGTTAAAAGGGGTTCTTCACTGCTGGCAAAATGGGCTTTTTAATAAAAAAAAATTGATATCTGTACAGTAGAAGAGTGGAAGAAAACTGGTGCTACCTGACTTAGAGAAAAAGGATGTTGTCTTCCCTTTTGCCAAATAGGTTTATAATGCCAGTCAATGCATGCCTTGCTTGAGTAGGAAATACTTCTTAGAAAACTTTTACTCACATGGTGTCAATCCATCCTACTGTTTCGTTTAAATTCTGTTGGCACAGCTCCTTTTGTCTATACTGTAACACATTTTACAGTGACTATAAATGCAATTAATTACAACACCAAAAACATAATAACAGAGTGTATTTATGAGCAGCTCCACTAAATAATAATGTCATGAAATAATCACACATCCTTTAGTATTAATCAGAACTTGCACTGTAATTACTCCGCAATGTAAATGCTCATGTAAACTGTGACTTTCTCTGTATCGCATCTGCCTCATACCATTAAGTATTTGAGAATCAATGACATTTCTGCATTGTAGATGAAAAATGGCCTTCTTATAATATCATTTGTGTGAAGAAAGATGACCCACATAGACATTTAGAGGCTAAGGAAATAAATAAGATGTTAAATGACCTTTTAAATAAGGGAAAACGCTTTTAATCTGACTGATCTGTGTAGGAAGCATCTATCGTGATAGTAGTCATGACACTTGGTATTATGAATCAAACAGTGTCATCCGTATATCTTATGATTGCGTGTTGTTGTCACGGTCTGTCTTGAAAACAGCAGCCAGTTTATGAAAAGAATGACGGCGATATGCCGGTGCTGATAAAGCGGATAAAACTAACATGTGAAATTTGAAGCGAAATGTGATGTGATGACAAAGAGAATTGTTGGAGTCCAGCTGGGAATCATTGAGAGTTGCTCCATCTTACCCTGGAAGAGTTGCTCCAAAATCACACTGGCAAATATGGTACTTGTTATTTCAAGAAAAGCCTTGAGGGAAAATACGAGTCAACTGACAAATGAATCTCCCTCTTCAAGGTGAAAACTGTTTGTATCAAGCTGCATCATTGTATCATTTTTATCAAGCTTGTATATTTAAGTTCAGTAATTTCACTTAAATGACAATTAATAGATAATCTTCATTGCCATTTAAGTGAAATTACTGAACTTTAATAGACAGACTTGATAAAAATTATCTTCTAGATGAAAATTTCAAATGGCACTTAGAGGCGTTTGCATCTGAACTCTTCATATATATATATATATATATATATATATATATATATATATCAAAACATGACTGTGAAAGGTGAGAGGGTATTAATGGTGTATTCTCTTTCAAAGACTGTTTAAAAACGTAGCTAATTATTTGACCTTATATGCCTTCATGCACTGATGCTTATATGTGTGTTTCCCTAAAGCAGAGTAAGACTTGAATTGTTTTCTGTTTAATGTGCTTTCATTAAGCATTATCCATAAAGATTACTGTTCCTCAGTTCATTTATATGAACACTTTAAACCCTTAAGACAATGTTATTTTCAGAGACTTCGCTAAATAACTAGTTCTGCAGTAACTTGTGCTGTAGGGTGTACAGCGATGAGCTCGGACTATGGCATGTTTACTGCAGGTGTTCAGTGTTTTTATGTGTTCCTCAGGGCATGACCCCTCTCATGTACGCGTGCGTCCGTGGGGACGAGGCTATGGTGCAAATGCTGCTGGATGCTGGGGCAGACATTAACAGTGAGGTCAGTATTTTTTGGTTGGACAATTAAGTGTCATGTATTTTTTTCCTCTGTCTCTATTAAACTAACTATCCTATCTCTATAAAATGAATCAACTATTCTCTCTGTCCTCTTCCCGGTGCTCTTTGCATGCAGTTAAAAAGTGGTCGTGTTCTACTTAGGTTTCTCATTGATCTCGTCGATATTTATTTAGATTAGAAGCAAATGAGATATGCTAATGATTTCCAGCAAAATGGACATGTATTTTTAACACTATTGAGTATATATATTTGAAATACAATGATTGCCTAAAGTAGATTGATTGTGGAGCATTCAGGTTGAAAACATGAAACATGATAATAAAAGTGGATAATAAAACTGATTCAATTGGATAGCTTGACTCAATGTAATTTTAATATAAGGCTTATTAAATGATATTAAAAGGAACATGTTTCACGTATTTGCCTTCCATGTATTAGTCCTGAAACTGGTGAAAACGGGTACAGGTCAAATTTTACCACACAAAAATGTTTTTTGTTTTTTTTTGTTTTTTTTTTGCATTGTGACGTTACTTTTTATGTTTTCTAATTTATCTAATACATGTCTGGATGAGAAGTCTCACTATTTTTGATGAGTCGAATGATTGTATTTTAGTGATTTTCTTTTAAATGTATTACCATAATTCAATTAATAAAATCATTATTAAACACAGTATAACAAATAGTACCACAATGACTAAATCCTTTGCATCTTAAGTAAATTATTTCATGGTTTCACATTTCAAAATTGAGAGTTTTTGATAAAAAAGTCAGTTATTTTAGGCTGAAATTTGACCTTATGTTCTTGACCATTTTCATGTAAGTCAGTCCTGTATACCTGTATGTCATGATGTGATGTTGTGCTGTTTTACCTCGTGTCGTCTTCATTTGACCCTTAAAGGACATTTTTAAATGGAGTTGTTGACTTGGGCACAAAGCACCAAACACATAAACAGTGATTTTAACTTGTTTTACAAATTGCTTCAAGCTCAAGAAGAGTATTAGCAGGTGGGCAGATGTGCAGTTATTTGCCTACCTGATGCCCTAATGTTCCTAGGCGGTTTTGCACAAACAATTGTTTAACCTTAATCCCACCCGAATTATCAGTTCCAAAAGGTCATGTTTGCCTAGAAAAGAACAGATGCTCAGTTCAGCTGTAAGCATTCAAACCAGACAAGCCTTCTTTTTTGGTGCTTTGTACATGAGTCACTGCTCACTTACACTTCTAGCGTTTGAACTCGCTGCCAATTATTCTTCCTGCAGTCTTTGTTACCGCTATGAAAAGCGTGAACTTAGATCCTAACCGTCCTTGAAACCGTGGTCAGGATTTCGAGTAAAGCGATGATGGCGTATAGGGAGCAAACACAAGTAAACTCTAGATTGTGGGGTGGATGGAAGATGGGATTTCGAGAACAAAACAAGCACTTGCTCTTTCTTCCTCTGTTCGCTTGAATTAAAAAGACAGCCAGACGGCGGAGGAACTTTCCAACTTTCCGCTTACTCATTCACTCTTTCCTTGCCCTTTTTTCTTTCTCGTACTCCTGCGATTCCGCAATTTGGAGCTCAGTGTTCTGGTATATAATGGCTGAATTTTTCTCTCCCTGAACTTCACCTATATGATTCCCAGGTGCCCAGCTCACTACACAAGCACCCCTCAGTTTATCCTGACACCAGGCAGGGGACTCCCACTCACTTTCGCCGTGTTACACGGACACGTCCCTGTCGTGCAGGTAGTGGCGCTGTGAATGATTTGATGCCTTCCACCTTTGTACTTTCCCTTAATTATTATTATGATGCCGCCATCATAATAATAATTGCACAAAGGAAGCGGAACTGAAACTTTTCATGCTGTTCAGCATCAGTTTCTTTGTTTCTGTGGGTGGTGATGGCGCAGTGGATAAGACACATGCCTTTGGTGTGAGAGACCCAGGTTCGAATCCACTGTGAGACACCAATGTGTCCCTGAGCAAGACACTTAACCCCTAGTTGCTCCAGAGGCGTGCGACCTCTGACATCACATAGCAATTGTAAGTCGCTTTGGATAAAAGCGTCAGCTAAATGAATAAATCAAAATAAGTGATGTTATACTCTTGTGGGCTGGATGGTGCTGCCCAGTTCTGAGGAACTTCAATGAGGATGTAGACTGGTATCAGGAATAGGCCATATGTGCCAAAAAAGAAAGAGGAACGATTTGAAAATGGAGGCCAGTTTATTGACTGTGCACTCTACTTTTCCCCAAAAAATGGAGAAAAAGTCTTAGTTTCACTGTAAATACTCTATGAGTATTGAATCTGATGTCAGAAGGCCCACTTATTTAGCTCTTTATGGAAAATGGAAAGGCAAGGTGATATTTCCTGGGATATTTATCAGTTTCCCAGAAGCACACATCCACAGTAGGAGATCTTATCAGTGAAATCATTTTTATTTCATACAGTATAAATCATTTCCCATTTTCTTTGACAAACAGACCAAAAATCGTCTACCTAAAGCATCAAGAGGAAATTAAATTATGAGCAGATTACCATAAAGATGTTTACTAGTTGCAGATGGCCTATGTGATGAAAAGAGCAGGCTAATTTAATGCAATTACAGGTCTTTTATTGGCGGTATCTTGGTGATATTAAAGTTAAATCCTCTAAAATCTGTTTTATAATGACTCTTCTTCTCACCTTATTGAGCAGCTTCTACTGGATGCCAGAGCTAACGCGGAGGGAGCGGTTCAAGAAGCCACAGAGAATTACACTGAGACGCCACTTCAACTTGCGTCTGCGGCAGGTACCACAAAATACTGAAGCCATGCAGAAACATTTACAGTATAAATTTATGTATTATTAAAATGCAAAATAGAAAACCTAGTGGCATCTGCAAACATGAAGCAATTACTGGCCAAAGGTTATATTTATTGCATGTATGACAAAGTCTCCCTCAAGTTCACACAGTCCAACAATATATCTGCTTTTTTATCCTTTACATTTTTTCTTATTTTGCTAAATTTAGTTTATTAGTTTTCTATCTTTAAAATAAATGCCACTTGGTTTGATATTTATGGTTTGGCATATCTACCTCTAAAGGAAGAATATTGCTACCTTAAGAGATAATTTACCCTCATTTTGTCATCATTTACTTACTCTTATGTCATTCCAGAACTGTCTGACTTACTTGCTTCTGTGGCACAGGTAGATATTTTAGAGAATGTTTCAACTGTTTTTGTCCATACAATGAAAGCCAATGGGGTTCAAAACAACATTGGATTTAGCTGACTTTTATTGTATTGACCAAAAAAACAAAACAAAAGTATTATCAGTTATTATAAGTATTTAAGGCAGTAATATGCACTATTTAGGGGTAGATGAGGTATTTTTGAGAGTACTGCTTTAGTGGCATTTACATTATGGAGCCTCCATGTGAGTGAAATCTTTGACAGCATACAGAGTAAATACGTTTTAGATGATTTTTTACTCTACATCCAGAACCCATTTTTAAATGATTACATTCTGTTCCTTTTGTGCCTCTAATTTCAACCAAATGGTCTCTGCTGACTGTTTGACTGTTAACTGACAAACTGAAGACATTATACTTTTGTGCCCCAGACTGGTTCCAGAACCATAACAGTATTATTCAGAGACTGATGGGGCTGTGTGGCTCTCAGGAGCTCTTTGCAAACTTGCTAATGAGCCTTAGGAACAGCAGCTTTTTTTCCCTTTACATCCACAGTGTGAATGTGACAAGTCCACACGGTGGAATGATGCATGGAAACCAGTGCCAAATGAGATTTCATAATCCCGGCTGTGGCAGTCCTATGAATATGAATTGACCTGAGTGATATTCATTTACATTAGCCAAGTGTTTTCCAGCATAATGCTGAAAATTACCTGTCTGCCCCACTTAGCGAACATACTCTTGAAGACTTGGGTAATTCAGGTTTGAGTCAGCTGGTAATGGGCACCTTCTCTGTGGGATAAAAAGGATAGGGGTGCACAAAAATTGTATCATCTCATGCACAAGAGGGGAATGAAGGAACACAAGCCAAACCGATTAAGACGAAATGTCTAGAAACAGGTTTAACCGTATGCCTGTGTTCCCTTGTGACCCCTCAGAAATGGCTGCGAATGGGATTGTTTGAGCCTCATCGGATCCTCATCAGGCCTCACTGATTACGACCCATTTGCTGTATGCTGGGTCAATTACCCCCAGTGTTAGCATTCAGGGTTTCCTTCTAATTTAGAAAAGCTTTCTCCTCATTAGTCCATGTGGATGTGAACAGGACAGCCTGCTAATTTACATTAGTAAATCCATCTGGGGCTGGGGACGACCTGCCAGACAATCTGATTCATACTTTTGCTATTGCTCAACTGGTAAAGCAAGCCCTCGCAATTCTGGTAAAATGCGTACCGTTTTTATGACCTGTTCAAGGTCAAATCATGCCAGATAAGAGATAAAGGACTTTCTATTTTAAATGTATGTTGTCGCCTAATATGAATAAGGGAATTGTAGATGGATGAGCCAATCAGGCCAAAATAAACAAAATCCGCAACTTAACCCATCCCCTTATTAAACTGGTCTAACTCAATGTTGTATAGGGTTGGGTATCATTTTCAATTTGAACGATTCTGATTCCGATTCCTTGTTTCGATTCCGGTTCCTAACGATTCTCGATTCCGATTCTTTTAAGAGGCAGGGTCAAAAAAAGTTTAGCTAACCTTGCTAACCAACGGTCTTTCTGAAGGAAATACTCCTTCTGTCACAAATACTCCTTTTGTCACAAATGTTGCATTTTGTCGAGATTTCCTTATTTTTAGAAAAGTGAAGCCACACTTTGGACCGCCGACGTAAACTACTCATGTTCGACTTGCACGGTTATGCCAACACTTCCAGTCAGACGCTTCTTCGTTGTTGTTCAGCGGTTTCTTCTTCCGGTTCGAACCGACTGCAAATATTGAAACTAGGAATCGAAGTTGTAACTTTTGAACGATTCCGGGAAAAACAAAAAGTTAGTCCCGGTTCCAATCGGATACTCGATTCTCAATACCCAACCCTAATGTTGTATGATAAATGGAGGGGACTAAAATACAGTAATTGAGTTTTTCACACTCTCACAATGATTTAATTAATGAATTATTGAAATGATTATGATTGGCTAAAATAACAGAGATTTTTTTCACACTTTTTTTATTTTATCAACATTTGATTGACCAAAATAACATTTTTAACATTTTTACACTATCACATTGGAATGATATTGGAAATAACTGAGATTTTTTTCACACTTTATTTATTTATTTAAAAAAAATTGCACTTTATCAACACATAGCATATTTGCATAGTGTTTCATAAATGTTTTCATAAGAGACCGTCCACCTTGTAATACGGTCACAAGAAACACATTTGAGAGATATGCCACTAGTTGTAAACAACAATGTGTCTCTGCTGACCTTAGGTAAACTCTAAATGCCTTGCTTTGGATAGAAGTATTAGCCAAGTTAATGTAATATAATGGTCTTCTTTTAACAGGCAACTTTGAGCTGGTCAGTCTGCTTTTGGAAAGGGGAGCAGACCCTTTGATTGGCACCACTTACCGTAATGGCATTTCCTCTGGTCCGCTGGGTGAAATGAACTCATACAGCCTGGCAGCAGCACATGGACACAGGTAATGCACTATGACTCAACGGGATGTGAAGTGTGTAAAGTGACAGCACATTCACCGCCAGCACAACGGGGAATTGAGCTTTCATTATGGTTCATTGACACATCTGTTACACATATCATTATTTCTGTGTCCTTATACATCATTCTGACTGCAGAAACTTAATCTATCAGAACTGAACCCCTGATGCGTTATTATTGGCACTTATAAAAGCTGAGCTGGTGTATTTGACTGCAAAATTGTGTGTAATTTACTACCATAACTCCAACCCCATCATTCCTGGTGAACGGTATGGATGACTGCATGCTCATTCATTCATTCAGTCTCACCTATGGCCAGCGCTGCATAATGGAACCTTATTGAAATTCATATTGCATACGTCTGTATGAGAATTCAAGCATGTTCAACAGCCAACTCACCCACCTCTGCGGTATTAAGGCTATCCGTTATAAAGGGTTTCAAACGGGACACATCTGTATCTGAGCCAGAACTGGGTGTCTTTGGCTTCAAGTCCTAGGGATGTTTGCAGTTGTGCATGTCGCAGTGATTGGTTGTTTATGCATATTAGATCAGTTGTAGAGCGCTGGTACTTTCATGAAAGTAAATGAGTTTACAAAGACAAGAAAATGCGGCAAAGCAGAGAAGAAAAACACATTGGAATGCATTGATAAATGGAAGTCATAAAGAAGCACTCACAGTAGTTTTTTTTTTATTCAAACACTTTGTACTCATCAATCCACTGATTGCACACAAGTAATTGTCAATGGCTAATGGCTTTTTATACAACAGTCAATTGTGACTGTTTTTGTTTTTGAAAAAAGGCAATCTTTACTTTACACAAAGTATACTGATATTATTTATTCAAGTCATGACGTTCTGAACTTGTACTAGTTTTTTTACAATCAATTTGCTACTATTTTCAGAACCTTGATGTCATTTTTCTTCCTGGCTTAAGTTCAGGAAGTAGTGTAGCTGTGCATGAAGCCAATTATCATAGCCTAAGAGTAGTCCATGATCTTCTGAAGTCATACAATAGCCTTTGTAAAAAATTATTAATAAAAAAAAAAAACTTGAAAAACTGTGAAAAAGTAACAGCAGGTTTGAAAACAACATGAGGGTGAGTAAATGTTTTGTGAGTGAGCTATTCCTTTGAGTACACATACCTGAGCGGGTTTGTTACGTTCACTTGCTCCTGCAGGAACGTGTTCCGGAAGCTTCTGTCCCAGGTGGAAAAGGACAAGGGGGACGTGCTGTCTCTGGAGGAGATCCTAGCTGAGGGTTCAGAGGTCGTAGAGAGAGAGCACCACAGAACGAAGGCACCCTCCGGACAGGCAAGGCTGAACTAAGAGCCCTCTGCGAGGCCATGTACCACAGTGCCGAGCACGGCCACGTGGACATTACCATAGACATCCGCAGCCTGGGTTAGTAAAAACACTGCACGATTACCACAGACATCTGCCGCCTGGCTCACTTCTGTCACGCAGCGATTAGTCTCAGCCTCAGATGGCATCTGGTGTGCATCTGCACATAAAAACAGCCATTTCCAATCTTACTTGTGAAGGTAAAAAGTCAATTACTTTTTATCAATCCACTGCTATAATGCTAACTTTGAGGCTGAACTAATCGCTTCCCAAAGCTTACCAGGTTAGTGGCATCAAATCTTTGAAAGACACTCTTTGAAAGATGTTTGAGGCCCTTTAGTTGCTAGTTAACTAGATATGCATGAATGTCTTTTGTGTGTATTGTCATTATCACTATGCACCATATTTATCTACTAAAAGATGCTACATCGACAGATTGATTCTGAAGTGAATATTATTCTGAATATAATTGATATGGATTCCATATGCAGGCGTGCCGTGGACCCTGCACACGTGGCTGGAGTCCCTGCGGACGTGCTTTGTGCAGCAGCGGCGACCGCTGATCCAAGGCCTGCTGAAGGACTTCAGCTGCATTAAAGAAGACGAGTACACAGAGGAACTTATCACGCACGGACTGCCACTCATGTTCCAGATCCTTCGAGCCAGCAAGGTCTGTTCTCAATGCTTTATTACAGTCTGAGCCAGAATCAGCCCTTTATTTACCGATACTTCCTGATCATAACAGGAGACATCAGTGTAGCGTTTTAATCAAGGTGAAGTGTATTAATTCCGAGCTAATACACTCCTCCTGCTGCCATTAGTGTTATTTTAAAATTATTTTTATAGTAATGTAGTATTTATTGATAGCTTTCATTTTTATATTTTCATTTTTAGGCGTTTTGTATGTGCTTTTGAAATTGTATTTTTTTTCTTTGAATATTTTATTTGGCTTTAATTGAACTTTATTTCTGTTAATTGTGAAGGCAACATTTCTATATTTTGTTCTGGTTTTTCCATCTAATTGTCTTTTATTTTATTTCGATTAAAGGGATAGTTCACCCAAAAAAGAACATTCTGTCATCATTTACTCACCCTCAAGTTTTTATAAACCTGTATGAGGTTTCTTTGTTCTGTTGAACACAAAATAAGATATTTTGAAGAATGTTGGTAACCAAACTGTTTTTGGTCCCCATTGACTTCCATGGTAATTTATTTTCATTTAATGAAAGACCAGTATGGTTACTCACATTTTTCAAAATGTGTTCAACAGAACAAAGAAACTTAATGTTTAGAACAACTTAAGGGTGAGTAAACATATAACAGAATTTTAATAAAAAACTGTTTTAATAGTTTTGCAGCTTGTTTTAGTCGCTATAATATTACAGCACAGTTTTGTTGTCATTTAACACTTTAAATTATTTGCAACACTATTTAGAATTCAATGTCCCTCGTAAGTCTCTGCATTATTGTTATCACTGTGTGTCAGTCCCTGTCTCTTAGCAAACAGGCAATCAACATCAGCCACACCAGTTCAGCTTTCTCTGTAATTAACAAGATAAATCCTCTCATTACAGTGCTCATCCCAAGTGCCATGTTGCTATTACCGTAGGCTTGGATGCATTTTACTTTTAGAATTTAAGGTCTAACTACACCATGTGTGTTTGTATGATCTACAGAATGAGGTGATCAGCCAGCAGCTGTCAGTAATCTTTACCCAATGCTACGGGCCTTTCCCAATCCCCAAACTCACAGAGATCAAAAGAAGCAAACGTCACGTTTGGGTGAGTATGTCAGTGGCACGTTTTGTGGTATGTGGTATGTTTTAGCTTACATCAAGGGCATCCAAGATGTAGGTGTCTTTGTATCCAAAGTAGTTTCAATTTTGATATTTTTAGGTCAAACCGTTCGTGTCTGTCAGTCATACAATGGAGGTATATGGGGTCCACCTCAAAGAGCATGCACAGAGAAGTCCAAATTATACATGATTTAATGACTTAATTTAATGAGTAAATGTAAGTACACATTGATGGCCTAAGACACGAAAACGAGCAGTTTGTGTGAGAAAACGAACAGTATTTATATCGTTTTTATCTTGTAACCACAGCAACATCCAAGTGATCTGAGGGCGCGGATGCTTTGTGGCTCCGGTTACAAGTAGGTAAAAACTTTGTTTTCTCACACAAACCGCTCGTTTCATGTCTTAGGCCATCAATGTGTACTTACATTTATGAGTCATCAAATAATGTTTAATTTGAACTTCTCTGTGCATGCTCTTTGAGGTGGTGACCATGGACCTTCATTATATGACTGACAAACAAGAACGGTTTGACCTAAAAATATCAAAATTGAATCTACTGCGGAAACAAAGGTGCCCATGATGCAAGTTAAAACATACCATAAATTAATTTCAAAGTGAACTATCTCTTTAAGTTTGTCTTTAAAAGAGACTTTTCTGCTCTGCCTCTACATTACCAACAATATCAATCATTTAACTGAATCAAACAAGCTAGAGTGTTTGGCTGAGAAACAACAGTTCTATAAAGAAGAATTTAAAGTAGAGGCACAATAATTTTGTCTGTTTTTGCTCCGCTTATAAAAAAATAAATAATTAGACCAAAACAAACTGTTGTGTTATGCACATTATGTGTCAATTCAGATCCTTAGAAAAGGCCAAATCAACTTGTGCTGCACCAGGGTTCAAATTTATCTGGAGTTTATTGGTGAAGCTTGTTAAATCCATGCACTAAGCTGCATTAGTCAAACATCAGTTTCAGTCAGGAGACAAAAAAAGTATACACTTTTAGTTCAATTTCATTTGACTCAAAGTTTTGGAGGAACACTAGTGCCATCTAGGCTTTGGTTAAGCTATTGGCAGGTATATAATAATAAAACTGACATCTGTCAGGCTCTTTCATTTAATGTTTTGATGACAGCCTGTCAAATTCAAGACAAGCCACTACTGCGAAATAATGAAAACGCTACGTAAACACTGTTGTGTAATATTGCGTCTCCGACTTGGGGACTTCATCATTTGATTTGTTGCATCCTGCAGATCCACACTTTCTCAACAATAAAGAGATGTCTGACGTGACGTTTCTGGTAGAAGGAAAGCCCTTTTATGCCCATAAAGTGCTGCTGTTTACTGCCTCAGCAAGGTATGTCTTGATGTTGTAGAATTTATTACACAGCAACAGGAGCGACATAACTCGTGATGTCGGTTCTTTACCTTTAGCAACGTGCTTAAAAGCGTTTTTCGAATATGGTCTATAATTCACTGTAGTTTTAGCACCTGATGTTATTTCAAACAAGGTCATTTGTGCTCATGATAAGAATAAAAATGTCAGAAGAGTAAACTTAAAATGTATGTAGAAATAGCTCATTTTAAATCTATCTATCTATTTATCTATCTATCTATCTATCTATCTATCTATCTATCTATCTATCTATCTATCTATCTATCTATCTATCTATCTATCTCTATCTATCTATCTAAATTGTTGACATTTCAATTTCATCTCAAGATAACATTTTAATAATAAAGCCTTTCCAAATCTGCGAGGTTTGCAACAATATTAATTCATGCAAAGTGACTGGATGGTCTTGGATTTAATGTCAGCATGAGCTAATTCATAATCATGAATTCATTTCCATTGACATCACATCATATCCTGCTTTGCAATTCAGAATATCTGACAGCCACACATAAAATGTAAATGTTTTTAGTTTTTACTGATCTCTATAAATAATCGATTTAGTAATAATACAGCACTTAAAGGAAGTTAATGTTTCTCTTTACCTTTTTCTGACATGCAGGTTTAAGTCTCTGCTCTCTAACAGACCAGCGGCTGAGAACACGTGCATCGAGATCAGTCATGTCAAGTACAACATTTTTCAGGTTGGAATCTTCTGGTTCATAAATCCCACTCAAACTCTTGTGGTATTACAGTCAAACTGCGCTACCCTAATTCCCTTCTCTGTCAACACAGTTCGGCTTAGTGACAAAATACGTCTGTACATTTGTGACTAGTGCTAAGCGTCTGTCTTAAAATGTTTCTTAGAAGTTTGAGAACTTTTCGTGTGTTTCAGCTGGTAATGCAGTACCTCTACTGTGGTGGCACTGAGTCACTGCACATCAGGAACACTGAAATTATGGAGGTATTAAATATTCTCTTCTCTTTCCTCCTTTATGCTCCTAAATCATGCTACCCTTAACCCTTTTTTCATCACCATGGCACCCACACACTAATGATGACTTAATGATTAATGACTTGAGATGAACAAAATGAGTCAATTAAGGTCAGATGGCGTATGGGAGATTTCTTATCGGAAAACACTCTGAGAAAAAGAATCTATATGTAATCTCTCATTTATCTTTACCAGATGGAGGCTCTCTTGCACGTAGAACTGCAGCAGAAATTTTGATTAATGTTATGTATTTTAAACTTAATTAAGCGATTGCTCTTGATCGTTATAAACTTGAAAGCTTGATGAGTTTGGCTCATTAACAGTCCCTCTGCTTCAAAGCTCCTGTCTTCAGCCAAATTCTTCCAACTTGAGGCTCTCCAAAGACACTGTGAAATCATCTGCTCCAAGAACATCACGACCGACACCTGCGTGGACATATACAAACATGCTAAGGTACTCTGAAACATTCATTTAGGTGTCAATCTAATGCACTTTTATTCATACATTGATTAGGTATTTAATGTGTTGTCTAGATCCAGAGATTGTACACTGTATGTTTGTAAAACCTTGGATTAACATTTCATTTGCATATTTATGAGGTTAATAACATTGATTAGATAAATACAGCATGCCAACAAGAATGCGACCTGTTTTTGTAATTGCTTGTCTGTCTTTATAAATGTCAGCGGCTTAATTTGCTCTGCTTGTTTTGAGCCTTTAGAAATATACAGATGAAGTATCTGTGTGAATATTTAGACAAGAATTGGTGTACATTATGTTATAGCACTGCATGGTTTTTACATTGTACACCTGTGGATACTGTATACATTAGCAGGGCTTAGCATACAACATTATTACTGTGCGCTCACAGTGGACGCGAATAGCGCGTCAAATTCCGTGTCTACCACGTCTAGTTTGACGCTTGACCACTTTGTGTTAATTCGCACAAAAAACAAAAAGTTTAAAAACAAAAGTTTGAAGCGAAATTTACATGCGTCAGAATCGAAATCCGTTGGCGGCCATTTTTTATGTCGACCGAGCATTCATTCGAGAGAGTCAACACTCTGTAATTGCTCTAGAGAGCAGAACATGGGCGTGTTAGTCATATTACAAAATAATTTATTGAAGCATTCACCATGTGAGCAAGCAGCAGGCTCCTGATTGGTTGACGCAGCTCAAATTTGACGTCCAAGTTCTGATTTTTCAACTCTGGCGGCAGTCGCAAATTTGTGTCAAAGTCGTAAATGCACAAATAGCACTAACTAAACCTCATTCGCACAGCAGGAATTTTTATGCGCTTACCTTTTTCTTTGCATTGAAATCATTCTCGCCTGACGTGCTATTCGCACCATTAGGGAAAATGACTAAACATTAACTTAGAATTATGAATAGTGTCTCACAATGTCATTACGTCCCACCCGTCCTCAGTTCCTGGGGGCCTTGGAGCTGGCAGCCTTCATCGAGGGCTACTTCCTGAAGAACATGGTGCTCCTGATCGAGCTAGAGAACTTTAAGCAGCTACTGTATGAGGTTCCTGCGGAGAGCCCCGGTCCAGGCCCGTCCTACGACGTCCTCCATGACCTCGAGAGAACCCTGGCCTTGCGCATCCGCTCCATCCATCTCTCAACCTCCAAGGGCTCCATCGTGTGACACTTTCTCCATGCTCATGCCAACTGTTCCTTACAGTGGTTTCATCAAGAGCTCCATTATTGTGTGCCAACCACTTGGAGACATTTCAAACATCACCGCCGACATGACAAGCACCTGCCCGACGGGATGAACTGTAGGGAAGGCCGAGAGATGGGTTTTAGTCCACAGGCTAACATCTCCACAACGTTGCAGAAACGTCAGCCTGCGGAGCTCATACCATTCCAAGGGCTACGTTACGTCGTGGAAACATTCTAGCAACGTTGTGACAAGCTAATCACGCCCCAACCAATGTTAGTGCCCAGGGAAACCATGGTGTCTGATGTCATCACTGCCTCGGCGATGCATGTGGATTGGGTCAGTTTCATTTTTAGGTGGAACTGTCACCATGCTACCCGTTGTGGACAGTTTTAGTAACACACAGTTATATTACTCTCCGACTGATGTAATATTGTTAGCCCGCCCTCTGAACCCTGAATTTGTGTAACATTCTCTCCAAGCGTCACTAAACGCTAAGCCAACAATGCATGTTAAGTTCGGTAGGTGATGCCGCTATCATTTGTTTTCAAGTTGGGATAAAAACATCCACTAGGCGTAGAGTTTTAAAATGAAGGTGTTTTATAAACTTACTAATACTCACATCCAACTACAACTTTTGGTATTTGTGTCACAGAACAATATGCCGGCTGTTTAAATCCTAGCACTTGTGTTTCAAGCTTCGCGGTTTTAAGGAATACGAATTTGCTACCTTCAGTCTTTTGATCCAACTTAAATTATCCAAGTGTTTCTTTTAGTTTATACTTCTCACCACCGTGTCCACCAGTGCGTCAGTTCTGAGCTACTTCATTTCAACCCACACGTTTTAATGACCCTCCAATCTACCACTGTGCTTAGTACACTTAAAACTGAGCAGTTCATCTTTGCCTTGAGGTCGTGTAACCAACGATCTGTGTTGAATAATCTGCATGGGTCTGGAACTTTTGTAAATACACACACATGGAGCTCATTTTCCTTTAGTGGATGCAGAATTATTTACTATCGCCCATTTGTGCAGGCCTCTGTGGTCCTTTGAGGTCTTCGTTGCTTGCAAGTCTGTCTAAATCGTGTTATGAAAGACGCCATTGCACTGGTCGCTAACTTCGTGGCCCAATGTACAAATCCCCAGTCCTCACCTGCTGCACTGCTTTTGTTCAATGTGAAAAATGTGAAGCCAGCTCAAAACAAGCTGTTTTTAGTGTGCATGTTCTGGTTTTACCTGTGTTAGTCTGTAACCCTTCAGGATGTTGGTAAGTTAGGAACTGTACTGGACGTATAGTGTTACCAGCAGAAGATTTTATTGACCAGGCTGAACCCAAAGTAACAGATTTATATTTACGACATTTCATCCAAAGACTATCTAGAAGTTACATCAAAATTTCACCAAATACTCCATTTATCAGCACACATGAGAAGTGACTATATGAATAAGTACGCATGACGTGCTGGTAGTGCTGTCAAAGAGTCTTGTTTTGTTGTATGATTTATATTTCGTGTATGTAATGGAATAACTTGGTTATGAACATCCTCATGTAAAATGAAAGGTTGGATTATAACTAAATTTAAAATGAACAATTGAAATACATACTGATATGTAGCTGACAATATCACGATGCAAATAATTTAAAACTGTGAAGATTTTATTTTAAAGAAACTTAGAAAAGTTACTTTATTTTCTTACAAAGTACATTTATTGTGCAATCCCTGTCTGCTATTTGTGATAATAAGTCATAATGTAACTGTATCTACAGAATGTTCTTCGCAAAACGTTAATGCTTTGACTAAAGCTAACACAAAAACAGACAAGGATAAATCATGTTCATGTCATTTTAATGGTCGGACCTGCTTAATTGCAATGTCCTCGGCAAACCCCACCGTTTGTGTTCACAGTTTAAAGAAAAATGATTTGTAAAAGCAATACTTGACACAAATATGTCCATGCAAGGTTTGTGCTCTCCTACTACTTGTGCTTAGCATGGATGCTTCTCCATGTAGCCAAATGTAACACAGAGGCCAATGTCATAAAGTGTTCGTAAAAGCTGTAAACCTCCCCACATAAAAAGAGACTTGCTCTGTGCTTCTTGGCTTCAGCTTTTTTTTTTGTTTTCTGCTTCAAGGCTGTTAAACATGCTTTAACTCTTCGGTCTCCACTAAGGCACACTTTAGACAAAAACCTGCATGCTTTGGCTGGATCAGAGTCTAACAGAATTAGTTTGCTCTTATTATTTCACCTGATTGAAACATTGTACATTGTACAAAAGATATACAGAGAAATATCTATAGAACTTGGTGTAAATATAAGGGACAGTGGTTGAGTTTAACAATCGAAAAAACAAGAATGTTACACTTGTGCTACAGTACAGTTGTTCAATGACATGCATTTGTGTACAGTCAATAGAAATTACCACGATTGACCACTGTGTTGGGTCGTCAATAAATTTCTGTGATAAACTGTCGAGTCTTGATTGATTGCCACCTTACATGCGTTCAACAGAGCTTGTTTGTCACTTCATTGAGAGTGTGGATGCAATTTTGCCCTCAACGTGTAAAGAGGCTTGGTTACCTAGAAGATCAAGTTGCAAAGCCTTTTTGGAAGACTAAAATGGTGATCTTACCTGTTAAATGCCCAATTTGAAGCTTTTTTACAATCACTTTGTTACTATTTTTCGAAACTTTGATGTCATTTTTCACAACTCTAGACACAAAACTCACAACCAATGATAAAATGCAAATTTTTCAAAACTTTAACCCATTTCTCAGTTGCTTGGATACAATACACATACATCATTTGTGGATACAATTGTGGATACAATTGGATACAATACACATACATCCAAATAATTAGTAATTCCCACTGAAGTATCTAGTAACACTTTCATCTGTGAGCTATTACTTACTAATTATTTGGATCCATATTATAAAGTGAAGATCATTGGGACTAACTAGTAATTACTCAAGTGTTACTACATGATCTAGTCATGATTTGTGCAAACGTTTGAGATTTTTGGTGAACTTGAGTATACTTTTAGAAAATGTCTTTAGTAACACTTGAGTAATTACTAGTTAGTTCCAATGATCACTTTATACGAATCCAAATAATTAGTAATTCCCACTGAAGTATCTAGTAACACTTTCAGCTATTACTAATTCGTTAATAAGAGTTTATTTTAGTTAATAGTAGTTACTAGATTGTTAATAAACTTTTTCAGTAGTTCTCTGGGAAGTATTAAAAAATAGTAGTTACTGATTACTTAATAGTGAACTACCACTTTCGTCTGTGCGCTATTACTTACTAGTTCGTTAATCAGAGTTTCTTGTTAGTTAATAATAGTTACTAGATTGTTAATATTGTGTTACTCATTAGTTCTTGTGTAGTTATTCATTAACGAAGGAACCGTATTCTAAAGTGTTACCTGTAAGTACACTGTAAGAACTGTACTGTAAAGGGCAGCGTTACCAACATTTCAATTCCAACATTAAAGTAAAATATAATGTAGGCTATGTGATGAAAATATGGGGGCAATGTGCAAACTTTCTAAATTAGCCACGCCACCACCTACTTGAGAATTTAAGTAGTGCTAACGATAATAACATTTCCGTGTTTCTTTGGGCTAAATGACTAATTTTATTAAACAAATGCTGTATTCTAATTTAAGTTCTACATTACACAGTGTATATTTTACACAAATAATAATTTCTTTATTTGGTTAAAGATCAAAGATTATTTGGACGTTGTCGCTTCCTGGCGGTCAAAGGATGCATTGACATGCGTTGACACCATAGGTCGTATATTCTTTATTTTTTTACAGTCTATGGGTTGAACACTGGTTCATGTGTGAGCTGAACCATTAATATGTAAAAACGTTTCGAGTCAGTTATGGCGTAAACAAACGAAACAAACGATTCGCAAAGGTTTCGAAGCTTACGTAACGACGTCACTAGCAGTTATCGCCTCCCATTCCAGGAAGAGATTGTTGTTTTGACAGAAGCAGGCAGCTAACTTGCTAGTAGAGTTATTCTTTCCTGTTTGTGTTATAAGTTTTCGTCGTCGTTACTTGACAGAATCTCTGTAAACACTGCTGAAGAAAATGTCCTTCATCATCAACGTGAGTATCTATATTTTAAATAAATGCATTTATTCCATCACCTACGGGTTTTTTACTGCACGCAACTTGGCATACTCTCACTGTTACAGATGTTTCAAGAATTTAAATAATGCTAATTGTATCCAGTTCGTTGGCATTCTCTCTGAGCATTACACACCCAGTTTGTTTTTAGCCTTTGTGCAGGACACGCAGATTACTAATTTTGTAAATTAACCTATTTGGTATGTTAAAAAATGTCGTTTTATTTTCCTTTCTGTAGCTGATCTCTGGCAGCCTTCGGTTCGTGTGTGATTTGCTCCGAGACTCTTTGGCAAGAGCAGACCTGCCATTACCCTTGAAGACCCCAATTTGAAGTATCCATTGCACCTTGTGGACAAAGAAGTAAGGCTATTTTAAAATGTGATGGTTTAACTTGTGCATAACTCTTCTTTAACTCTTTTCTTTCTGTGTTTTATTAAGATTGTTAGCCATGACACAAGAAAATTTCGCTTTGCTTTAAATTCCCAGATCATGTTCTTGGACTTCCTATTGGTGAGTGCAGTAGATATGCTGTCTTTTTGCATGTGACCATTGTTCATTCATTGGCTGAACTTGAATGTTGAATCACTGTATTTTTAGGCAACACATCTACCTGTCTGCCAGGATTGATGGCAACATTACGGTGAGGCCTTACACCCGGTGTCTAGTGATGATGACAAGGGCTTTGTGGATCTGGTGGTGAAGGTATGCGCATAACGGTAACACAAATATAGATTGTTAAATATGTTACAAATGCTAAAATAGGTTGTTTTTTTTTCAACTTATACTTTATTTAGATATACTTCAAAATGTCCATCCAAAATTCCCAGAGGGTGGGAAGATGTCCCAATATTTGGAGAGCCTTCGTATTGGTGACACGATTGATTTCAGAGGACCAAGTGGGCTTCTGGTTTACAAGGGCAAAGGTTTGTAGTCTTGAAATCCACTGTGAGTCAGAGAATAGGCATGATAACAACTGAAAATAAACATTTCACAATGAAGTTACACTATCAATACCTTCGCAGGATCATTTGCAATCAGGCCTGATAAGAAATCAGACCCTGTGGTGAAAACCGCAAAACATGTATGGCATGATCGCTGGTGGTACAGGTAATCACATTATCATGTATATCATTATTATATCAGTTTTTGGAGCGCAATAAAACTATTACATCTTGGTTTATTTTCTTTAGGCATTACACCTATGCTCCAGATAATCCAAGCAATCATGAAAGATCCAAAGGATGAGACTGTGTGCTATTTACTTTTGCAAACCAGGTGAGCCAAGTTTTTTGTTTGTTTGTTTTTTCATTCTGTCTGTCTATATGTAGTTTTGGTTTATATTACATTTATATATATATTAAAAAGATGTAGTAATTCTAAACCTAAATTATATTCTATTCTAAACCTACAAACAAAACTATATTCATGTTAAAAGTGAGTGTAATTCCTGTGGACAAAAATACAACTCTTTGGTTCAATTTGTCATGAAAAGTATTTAAAACTGAAGAATTATTCCCACTCACTTCTCTTCATGTCTTCAAACAGACAGAAAAAGACATTTCTCCTACGCACTGAGTTAGAAGAGGTCATGGCCAATCACCCAACACGTTTCAAGCTGTGGTACACGTCGACAGGCACCAGACGGTAAGAACATCTTGTTTTTCTAGATGCTGTTTATCCAAAGAACAATTTTAGTTTAGGTGACATTGAAGCTGCCGTCGGCAACATTTTTTGATCATATTCAGTGTAAATCGAACACTATCATCTGATGAACAACATAAATAAAGTGGTTTTAGAAAAACCTCGAGCTTCTAGCTCCATCTGGAGCGTGTTATTTGTTTTGCAAAAATCCTGTGCTCCCTGTTAAGCTGTGTCCAATCAGCCCAGGGGTGTGAGATCTGACTGTCAATCACAGATCGGGCGCACGTTACAAATCACATGCACACGCCTAAAGTTCAGGAAGAGTGATGGCGGAAGCACTAAACAAACCAAGTAAGCTCATTTGAAGTATAAATGAGGCTTAGCAATTGCAATATATTGGTAGATTAGCCAGAGCAGCATACCTCCACATAATCCATGGTGTTGATGAATGCTGATGAGACGATCAAGTGTACAACTGAAAACCTGGTGCGCATCGCACTCGAGCACCAACTCTGTGGGAGGTACTCGTTGATAGTGGGGGAGAAATATGAGTTGTAAACATTCAAAATGTTGAGTGAGTCCACTCAATCAGCCATAGTTGCTGACCGCAGCTTTAATATTTAACTAGAAGGTTACGCGTTGAAATAATCAACTTCATGTGGTAGGTTGGGAATACAGCCAAGGCTTCATCAGTGAGGACATGGTGAAGAACCACCTTCCTCCACCCAGTGATGACACACTCATCCTCATGTGTGGACCTCCTCCCATGATTCAGTTTGCCTCCAACCCCAGCCTGGAGAAGGTGGGCCATTCTATTGATAGGCGCTTCACCTTCTAGATGGGCCTTTTTCACCTGTGACACCTGAAAGCAAGCAGTTTTGCATTGAACAAGTGCTTCTTCAGTTAAAATGATAGCCATGCTACTTAGGGCTGCACGATTCTTGCTAAAATGTGAATCACGATTTTTCTCCATGGGAATTGAGATCACGATTCTTTCACGATTCTCTTTTTTTTCATCCAAAATGTATTGCACTCAAGTAAAAAAAAAAAAAAAAAAAACAAGACAGAAAGTGCAGTAACAAAAAATAAATTAAAGAAAATCTAAATTGTTTCAGCTGGTTCTTTGGGGCTAGCCTATGTAGCTGTCTGTGCATTACATGAACTGAAAATAAAGTCTCAGGCTATATTTAATATTTTCTGGCTAGTTTACTTTAGCTTTTTTTAGAATCAGACATCACACTTTCACCCAAACAGAATAATTACAAACAAGTTTAAATGGGTAGCATAAATCTATTCTATTCTACATCATCACTCACCGATCAAACTAGGCTTTGGCGGGACTAATATGTGCTTAAGCGGCCTCCAAAAAGCGGACGATCTGACGGTTTAGAAGATTAACAAACCGAAACTAAAAAACTATTGAGAGACAAGCTTTTATTTACCCAAACCTGCAGCCACACAGGCGTGTAAAAGATACAGGCGGCTATGGGACTCGGCTATTATTTTATATAAGTTTTAAGGTACTTCAGTTCTTGTTAAAACTGACTAAACATGCTTATTGTGAAACTACTTTTTGAGTGAAATCATATTAAGTTTGTTCCTCAAAAGTGTGCTTTCACTTTAATTGAGCGCACGTTTCACTGCTGCTCACGCGCTGCCCCTGCTCCCGGTGAAAACTTTGATTAACATGCAAGACCAAAAAATATGCGCTGCTCACGTGCAACACCTTTAATTTAGACATTCCCTGATGAAACATCCGCATGATTGATTTGTGAATTATTGTTTTGTTTTTGTGTGAGTGTGACCAATATAACGCGTGAATGCAGCATGATCTGAATGCAGGGAATACACGGAAGTGAATCGCCATCATTAAGAAATGAGATCACATTTGTGTTTGAATCGAGATCGCGATTTTTTTTTTCATTAATCGTGCAGCCCTACATGCTACCACCTGCCAAATGCCTGTATGGCTTTCACACATTTTACCTGCACATTAACTGATCTGTATCTATAATGATGCAAAGAAAATGCCTCTACCTTTTCAGTTATATCAAAATGTACTGACTGTTTGTTTTTTTTTTGTTTTTTTTTTTGTTTTTTGTGAGAAACTTAAATATTTATCTGCCATTAAGTCATGGAGAAGTTGTGCGTGTTTTATGCCTGGATTAAAGCAAACCTTTAATTTACATTTTGCAATATATATAATCAGATGCAGGATTGGAATGGATGCAACGTTGCACTTGCATTTTTGCTTAATTATGCACCTTTCAATCATCAACCAATATTGATAATTGGTAATAGTGTCTGTGTTAAACATTTTTACATAAGCAGCAACAACAAGCTGTTCATTCAAAGTTCACTGCTCATTCATCTAGTTTTACACTAATCTTATTAATGCAATCACTCTGTAAGTGGGACCTGGTGTTGATCAGTTTACACCTGTCCATTTGCCTTGTTATATCAAAACTTGCTCTATAACTTGTCGAAACAAAATTTTAAGAACAAATCAGAGGTTTGTCCTTTATTAAGTGCCTTTCGGATAACATTATTATATTGCATAAATTGAGATTCAGTTCTAAATGCATGATTCCATACAGTACATGCTGTATTCGAAAGGATATTTTTTTTGAATTATTTCACCAGTTTTATACCTTTTTGTACAAGACTTGTTTGCTGTTCACCACGCCATTTCTCCAATAATTTATCATTGACCAATAAAAGTATATTCTTAATTGTTTGTAGTTAATATTTCAAGTTGTTTAATGGGTAACACTTTATTTGGATAGTCAATCTGTAGATGCTCTACAATAGTATCAATATAGATATCAGTATCATTTCTCTACTGAATGTCTGCAGACTTTCAACAGTTCATCTGTACATGATTTACAAACTATCAACAAATAAGCATAAATTTGTAGTACATCTATAGATATTCAACAAACCATCTATAACCCATAAGAAGCATTTAAAACCACATTTGCAACTATCAATAGCGGTCCCTGAATGTATATTTTCATTTTCTTTATGGCAATCTACATATCTATAGCTACTCAGCTGCATTGCTACAGCACATTTGTAGATTTTCAGTAGCATCTCTGTGTGTATCTTTTCATATCTGGTGTTCTATATGACACGTACAGCAAATATTTCTGGAGTGTATTCACAACATCTCTAATGTATCCGTAACCCTTTCACAACACATGTGATGTCATTCAAGTAACTATCCAGTAGATGTTCCTTGTGACTATCCAAATAAAGTGAAACACATGTGAAGCTTAGTTGACAGTTTATAGCTTATATCTTCACATGACAATTATCAAGTCAGCAACATAATCAGTGCATTTACAAACTCTACAAATCATTCCATAGATGTTCCTTGTGACTATCCAAATAATGAAACACATAAAGCTTAGTAGACTGTTTATGGCTCATGTACTTCACATTAACAAATTATCAAGTCATCAACAAAATCAGTGCATTTACAAACTCTCCCATGTTATAAAATAAATATCTACAAATCAAGTTCATTGCATTCACAAACTGGATTCATTGCACGTATTTTAATTTTTTTTGCAAAGATATCCATGTGTCAGTATTATACGTTTCTGCGCATATAAAACTATATATATATAATTATGTGCACATATGATAGAACGTACAAATACATACGTATTCTCATGAGATCACGCAGTAGGGTGTTACAACCATGACATAATGTTCAGCATTAGGCTCTGTAATTGTTTTTTGTTGTTCAATTTGGGGCAGATTTCTGACAGTTATTTGTAAAAGAGTCTCTGTTTGCTGTATACGATGTGTAAAATTTGGTAAATGATGCAATATAATTCTGGGATTTCATTTCATTTAAAATGTTGACCTCTGATGCTTTTTTTGAATTACTGCCAGAAAAGATGTTGACGCGTTGACTGTTTTTACCTGGTATTTTCCCTATTGCTCCAGTTTGTGAATGCACTGAACTTGATTTGTAGATATTTATTTTATAACATGGGAGAGTTTGTAAATGCACTGATTTTGTTGCTGACTTGATAATTTGTTAATGTGAAGTACATGAGCCATAAACAGTCTACTAAGCTTCATGTGTGTTTCACTTTATTTGGATAGTCACAAGGAACATCTATGGATGATTTGTAGAGTTTGTAAATGCACTGATTTTGTTGCTACTTGATAATTTGTTAATGTGAAGTACATGAGCCATAAACTGTCAACTAAGCTTCACGTGTGTTTCACTTTATTTGGATAGTCACAAGGAACATCTATGGATAGTTACTTGAATGACATCACATGTGTTTTGAAAGGGTTACGGATACATTAGAGATGTTGTGAATACACTCTTAAAACACCAGATATGAAAAGATACACACAGAGATGCTACTGAAAATCTACAAATGTGCTGTAGCAATGCAGCTGAGTAGCTATAGATATGTAGATAGCCATAAAGAAAATGAAAATATACATTCAGGGACCGCTACTGATAGTTGCAAATGTGGTTTTAAATGCTTCTTATGAGTTATAGATGGTTTGTTGAATATCTATAGATGTACTACAAACACTTCGTTGTTGAATGTCTACAGACATTTAATTATGAATTTATGATAATTTGTTGATATTTTGTAAATCATGTACAGATGAACTGTTGAAAGTCTGCAGACATTCAGTAGAGAAATGATACTGATACTCTGTAGAGCATCTACAGAGGCCAATAATCAACTTCATGAGGTAGGGAGTTGTGAGTGCAAGCAGTGAGGATATGATGAAGAACTCTCCAATTTGCAACGGTGTAATTCACACAAATCACCACAGTAGGGCGCAACACTTTCATGTTTATTAGACTGGATTTGCAATGGTGTAATTCACACAAATCACTACAGGAGGGCGCAACACTTTTATGTTTAGACTCGATTTGCAACGGTGTAATTGACACAAATCACCATAGGAGGGCGAAACACTTATGTTTATTAGACTCTCAATTTGCAACGGTGTAATTCACATAAATTACCACAGGAGGGCGCAACACTTTTTATGTTTATTAGACTCTTATTTGCAACAGTGTAATTCACACAAATCACCACAGGAGGGCGCAACATATTTCTGTTTATTACACTCGACTTGCAACTGTATAATTTACACAAATCACCATAGGAGGGCGAGACACTTTTATGTTTATTAGACTCGATGTGCAACGTTGTAATTCACACAGATCACCACAGGAGGACCACTTTTATGTTTATTTATTGAGAGGGCTTCACTGTCTAGAGCGACTCGTTTTGGTCATTGATCTGTTGATGACAGACAGACGCTACAACAGGTGCAGATGACCATTAAAAAACAAAAACATGTGCAGATGACAGGCACACAACTGGACATTTTTCAGCAAATAAATCGACATACAGTCTGATAAAATGCGGGAATCAAGTGTCATTTAACTCCTTGGTAAGTAACTTTCACATAAAGTGAATTTCTTTGTAAAATGATATTGCGATGCTGTTGTTTTGTATAATTATATTTTTACTGATGCATCGTTCTGTGCAATCTTCATGGTAACACTAAATGTTGTTTAAGCTTGTTATGAAAGCATTCGCGTCTTCTATAAAAAGTTTAATGTTAACAGATTTTGTTTCCCTTATTTTCTGAACACACACTCAGATCTTCAGAAGAGCAAATTAATCGGGTGTTGCTTTACATTTATTATCAGAAAATAGGAATGCTGTTTTGTGTGTGTGTGTGTGTGTGTGTGTGTGTGTGTGTGTGTGTGTGTGTGTGTGTGTGTGTGTGTGTGTGTGTGTGTGTGTGTGTGTGTGTGTGTGTGTGTGTTGTTGTGTATTGTAGTTTTACTGTAGGTAATATACTGGATTGATGTTTGTAATTAGAGTCAGTTGCTCTGATGTTTCTGCTGCTTCATCTTGTGTAGAGCTGCAGTGATTTTACTTCTAATGAAAACCATCATAAATACAGTCCAGAGATTTCTTGTTTATTTCTGTGTTACATGTCATTGCACACAATACTTCTATGCAAACTAAATATAGCTCATCCCAAATCTCTCCTCAGCAAACATATACAAACACACTCTGATTTCCCAAAATATAATTATTATGAATAACATTAATAAAGAAAAAAATACTAAAAAAATAACATTAAGCAATACAATTTGTTTTTCAATTAATCTTGTTTATTTTGAAGGAAAGTTATCATCTTAATTTGAAATGAATTAAAAGATTATTATTGATATAGCCTTACTGAACTATACTATATTATAATAGAAATATATTTTCACACTGTACAACTTTAGACTTTTAATGTATTCAATTTCCTTCTATTGACTAGTCTTTAGACTAACTGTTACATTCTCATTTATAGATTAGAATATAAAATATAGAGTATTTCTAAAACTAATCTCTTTTTTATGTACTTCCTTACAGAAGGAATGTGTTTGGACCATTACATCCAGTCAACAGATGCAGAGCTGTGGACGTGTGGACAGACATTGACTGTAATGATGGACGTCTGCTGATGGACAGGTAATGTACATGCATCGATGGGATCTCTGGAGAGCCTCCATTTTTGCTACTCAGGTCTCAAGTCTTCATGGCCCTCTCTCAGAATCCGGAGTTTCAAGAAGATCGGAGAACTCAGAATGCTCGAACAGAAAAACAAAAAACGACAGGGGGTACTCAGCTCTGCACTCAGGTCTTTGTGCACTAGGTTGTTTTTTTGTTTGTTTTTTGTTTGTTTTTTTAGAATGCGAAAAACAGCTTTCTCTAATATTCTTAAAACTCTGGATTCTGATAGAGGGGCCATGGGACTCAGGGACCTAAGTGCACAAAATGAGGCTTGGTAGGGTGCCCAACCCTGCTCCTGCCGATAGACTGTCCTGCACAGTCCATCTCCAACTACCTAATCAAACACACCTGCCTTTAATTTTCAAGTGATTCTGAAGACTTCTTAATTGGTTGCTTCAGGTGTGTTTGATTAGGTTGGAAATATAACTGTGCTGGACAGTGAATAAACAGGGCAGGTTGGGCAACCCTGCTCTAGACCCTTCCTACTAGTCTCTTACTAGTAACAATTACAATTAGAGAGCTCAACAAATGAATTTTTACTAGTCATATGTTTTCATTGACTTCCATTCATTTTTAATTACAAATTGAATTGAATTTACAATTGACTCTCAAATTGAATTGCAATTAGAGAGCTTTCTAATCCAATTATGACTAGTGACAATTGCAATTTGAGAAGCTCTCTAATTGAATTCCTACTAGTGAGAATTACAATTAGAGAGCTCTTGAATTGAATTAAAGAGCCCTGCAATGCATTCTTACTAGTAGCAATACTCTCAAATTCAATTCTTACAATTAAGCCTTACAATAAGCTTTTTTTATAAGCTTTTGTAAACTAAACATATTTAGATATACTGGAAATCATCTTCCATTGTGATTTCCTGTATATCTGTCACAGCAAGACAGCTCAACGACGCCTCCTCCCTGGTTTCACCAGTTCCTCTCTCCTGCATATTAGGACTTCTTTGCTCATTATCCCCTGATTAATTGGCTCATCAGTTCACCAGAATCACCTGTGTGCTCTCTAGTTTCCCTTTATCTGGACTGCTATGTTCTTTGTTCATTTGTGAAGTCTTGTTTTTACCATTACTCTGTCCCCGGCTTGTTTTCTCGTATTTGCTCTGGTATTTTTGACTTGGACTGTGTTTCTCGCTTTTGAACCTCTGCTGCCTGCCCCTGACCATTGCCTGTTTGACGTACGCCTTTGGATTGCCCCTTTCAGGGTTCTGAGCTTGTGTTTGCTGCCCTGTCTGTCTCGGGCCTTGAGTTTATGACTGCATACCTGTGTTGGCTTACCTGTGTTAATAAAATGCTGCAAATGGATCCGCCTGCCTCTGCCTCTCCGTCACAGAAGACTTCACCACAACAGGATCCAGCAGATTTCCATCGACTAGCCTCCGAGGTATCCAGCTCAAGCGAGTGTGCTGGCCGCCTCATCAGCAGCAGTTAGTGAAATTGACTAGCCTCACAGAGGAGCTCGTGAGATCCGTCCGAAGCGCTAACCCCGACCGAGCTCCGAATCCTGCTGCACCTGCCTCCGCTCCACTTGCCGTGAGTAACCATTCTAATCAAGCCAGATTATCCCTCCTGAGAAATTTAATGGCTCACCCTCTTACTGTAAAGGCTTTTTGTTGCAGTGCAGTTTGTACTTCAATCAGCAAGCTCAGTCCTTCCCCACTGATGAGAGCCGGGTCTCTCTTATGTGTTCGCTACTCACTGGCCGGGCATTGGAGTGGGCTGCGCTCTGGTATGGTGGTCAGGCTCTCTTTCCCCTCCCTATATCTGATTTTTCAACCCAATTCAGAGAGGTGTTTGAACATACTGCGGGAGGAAGGATTCGGGAGAACGGCTGCTCACGTCACGCCAGGGGAGTTCCACCGCAGCGACTACACACTCTCTGTTTCGGACTCTTGCAGCTCAAGCTGGATGGGAGGAGGACCTTAAAGCTCCTGTGACCCAAGGGACTCAACCCGGACCTCCAGGAGAGCTGGCGTGCCGCGACGACGGAATATCTTGAGATCAGATGTATGGGAACTCGCCATCCGCCTGGACAATCTGATTTCGCGCCTGACGCACACCCCTCAGATCCAGTTACGTCGAGTGTGCTTTCTCCAACGCGGAGTCGAGCCTATGCAGATTGGTTACACACGCCTTTCTACAGCGGAGCGGAGAGGAGACGCCGTAAGTCATCTCTGCATGTACTGCGGAAAGGCGGGGTCATCTGAGGGCCACCTGTCCAGTAAATCCAGCGCTCAAGAATTCCTCTGCGGTGAGTTTTCTAATCCTCCTCTAAGTTATTCTCTGTGGACAGCTCTTTAAAATTTGACGGACCGACTTTAAAACATAAGAGCCTTGGTAAGTTCGGGAGCTGCTGGAATTTTATTCGACCTTGCTTTTGCCAAAACTCATCGTGTTTCTCTCCTCGCATGTGAATCTGGTGTTACTGTTGAGGCGCTGGATGGACGCCCCCTGGGGTCTGGAGAGGTGCAGTACACCACGCAACCCCTCAGCACTCAGCTTTGGAACTTCGCATTCAGAAACAATACAATCTTCACGATTCACTCACCTATGCATCCTGTAATCCTGGGGCTTCCTTGGCTAGCATGAACATAAACCCTCAAATTTCTGGTCTCATGAGAGAGTTTCCAGGTGGTCCGAGTCTGTCAGAGTGACTCGCGCGGCTCTGTTCCAGGTACTGAGATCCCCTGTGCTCACTCTGGGAGTCCAGATCTTCTGAAGGTTCCCCCAAATACCACGAACCTAGCCCTGGCTTTTCAGCGAGTCCAGAAGCTTCTCATCTTCCTGCTCACCCGTGCTGGCGACTGTGCTCATCGAGCTTTGCCTGGGCCGTACCACACGCCAGCAAGAGTTACCCGTTGTCACAACCATAGACCGAGGCCATGAGAGCATACATTGACGAACAGCTGGCTAAGGGTTTTCAGTAGTCCCTGCTGTCCACGTCTTCCGGCTTCTGCCGGTGTCCTCCGCCGATAAGGAGGAGGATGGGGGCCCTCGGCCAGTGCATCGACTGATGGATGGCCTCAGATGAAGTGCACGCGGAGCATCCGCGATCCTCTCCCACTGGTCCCCTGCTGTGCTCTTGGAGATGCTCCGGCTCGGCCGCCGCTCTTCTACCGAGCTGGGGAGCTTGAGGAGCGCCTACAGGATCCGGCCGCATAAGGAGAGGTGGAAAAATGGAAGGGGCGGCATTCTCCAGCTTACATGGAGCACTTAGGAATGTCGCGTGATGCCGTTCGGTTCTGTGCAACTTCATCCTTTGAAATGTTTTGAGCCTTTGTTAATGGCGTTTTTCCGAGAATATGTTTTACATCAGAAAGTTATCGTCTACATTGATAATAACTTTCTGATGTGGCATGCCCAAAAAAACTGGTCATTAGCTCACGGCCACTTGACCTCGCAGAGTTGGACAGGTTGGAACACATGCTCACAATACTGGTATCAGATGTAGTGGACCCTTATCAAAATCAGTAACATTCCTTAGTACAGCTTTGGTGACAACGACATTTTCCCAAACACAGCAAATGAAGATAAATCCTTTTGATTTCATAAACTCATTAAACCATGATAGCCGC